>PVKV010014372.1:0-57720 GCA_004027835.1 Alouatta palliata | reverse complement strand
TGTGTAAGTGCCTGTGACTGTGTGTCTGTGTCTGTGTGCCTGTGTCTGTGTGCCTATGTGTATAGGTGTCTGTGTCTGTGTGTCTGTGTGCCTGTGTCTGTGTGCCTATGTGTATAAGTGCCTGTGTCTTTGTGTTTGTGTGCCTGTGTGTTAAGTGCCTGTGCTTGTGCAAGTGCCTGTGTCTGTGCGTCTGTATGCCTGGTGTGTGTAAGTGCCTGTGTCTGTGTGTTTGTGTGCCTGTGTGTAAGTGTCTGTGCACCTGTGTAAGTGCCTGTGTCTGTGTGTCTGTGTGCCTGTAAGTGCCTGTGTCTGTGCGCCTGTGTCTGTGTGTCTGTGTGCCTATGTATGTAAGTGCCTGTGACTGTGTGTCTGTGTCTGTGTGCCTGTGTCTGTGTGCCTATGTGTATAAGTGTCTGTGTCTGTGTGTTTGTGTGCCTGTGTGTTAAGTGTCTGTGCTTGTGTAAGTGCCTGGGTCTGTGTGTCTGTCTGTAAGGGCCTGTGTCTGTGTGTGTAAGTGTCTATGTCTGTTTCTGTATGTATATATGTTTACGTTCACTGTGCTGTGCATTCCATGAGTGATTTTAATCTGAAAGTTACATGCTTCAGTTATGGGAAAGTTTTCCTTTATTATTTCTTTAAAAATGTTTTCTTCCTTTTCTCTGTTTTCTCTGGATTTTGATTATTTAGATGTTGGACCTCTGGACAAATCTAATGCTACTGTTTCTCTCAGGTTTTCAATCAGAATCTCTCTCTCCATCTCTCTCATTTATCTTTTCGTTTAACTTTCTGAGTGATTTTTCTGAAAAAACCTTGTAAACTTTCCATTGAATTTCAAATTTTTGCTATCAACTCTTTGACCTGTTTTTAAACATACCCCCCTCGAAGCTTCCTGTTTCCATTTCACAGGCGCAATATCTTCTGTCACTTTGAGAATATTATTTATACGTTTTGCTGCTGTCTTCTTACGCCCTTGTACTGTCTCTTCTCCAAGTGCCTTTTCTCTGTTAATGTGTTTTATTCCATGTCTTTGATTTTAGAGGTGTTCTTCAGAAGGTAGGCGATCTTTGGCTACTCATACTTATTTTGGAATGAGTCACATAAAAATTAATCAGAAGCTCTATTCAGCACATGAACCTCACTTACAGTCTTCTAACCTTCTCTGTATTCAGCCACATTTTGTTAGGAAATCCCTAGATGTAGATATCTGTAGGTATTCTCTCCTGGGCTGGTCAGGTTTCCCAAGAAGAATCCGTCAGCCATATGCATGTCTGGATGTACAAGCCCGACTCACAGTAAAGCATGTGGATTTCACTTAATCCCGCTTTCAAAATCGAAAGTCTCAACCATCTCCTGAGCTACTATTGGTATGTCCAAATCCAGGTCCTTTCTAGTTTGCCTTCTGCAGAGAGTAAGCCTTCCTTCTTCCACTTGAGTGAGCAGGTGCCCTTGCTGGACAGGACAGGCTTGGGGTATAACTGCTCTTTATGAGGACTTTCTACAAATCCTCCAGTTTTCTGTCCACCCGCACATTCTGGCTTTCAAAGATATCTGATGTTTCTGATTCCTAGCCCTGCTGAGGCTCGAGGTGCACATTGGCTTACTTCTTGTTCATTTTCCCACTTTCTAGCTCTGATTCCAAGGTTCTCAAGTCTGCCAAGCCATCTAACTGCTTCTCAGCGTCCCCAAAGCACGTGGATCGTTTTCACCACCTGCCATTTCCTCTTCCGTTCGTACTGTAATCACGAGTGTTTGCCTTTTGTATTCTTTCTCTGTCACTTTTGTTGGGATTAAGGTGAAGGCAGTATATAACCTCTTCAGATTTTTTTTTTTTTCACTTAGCAATATGCATTTTAGGTTTCTGTGTGCTTCTGTGCATTCACCTCCCAAAGGACATCTTGGTCGCTTCCAAATTTTGGCAATTATAAATAAAGATACTGTAAACACCCATGTGCCATATGCAGGTTGCTGTGTGAACATAACTTTTAACTTAATTGGGTAAATACCAAAGAGTGAGATTGCTGGATCATCCGGTGAGAGTATGTCTAGGCTTTTTTTTTTTGGTGAGAAACCATTAAAGCCTCTTCCAAAGTGGCTGTACTATTTTGCATTCTCACCAGCAATAAATGAATAAATGTTGCTCTGTTTCCTCACTAGCATTTTTTGTTGTCAGTGTTCTGGATTTTAGCTGTTCTAATACTATAATAATATATACATTTTTTTATTTTCCAGTCACACCCTTTTTAATAAACTGTGTATTTTACTTTACATCATTTTGGTTCAAGGAGTCCAGTAAAAATATTAATTTCATATTGAAATGGAAATGCATGCAACAAAAACACGAGTAAAGAAAGTGTTTTCAGAATGATACTATGTCAATTAGCATTTACATTCCCATTGGTTATGATGTATTAACATTTTTTTTTCTTTTTTTTTTATTGCATTTTAGGTTTTTGGGGTACATGTAAAGAACATGAAAAATTGTTGCACAGGTACACACGGCAGTGTCATTCGCTGCCAGCGTAATAATATTTTTAATGTCGTTGTCTACCAATTCTGTCATGTCTGTCAGTTCTTGGTCTAAGCTGACTGGTACTTTTTCCCCTTATTATGGGCTGTATCTTCTTTATATATGCCTGAAAATTTTTTATTTGTTACAGAAATTGTAAATTTTGCCTTATTGGCTGCACAATAGTTTTGTATTTCTATAAATATTCTTGAGCTTTGTTCGAGATGTAGCTAAATTTGATCCTTTGGGTCTCTTAAGCTTTGTTAGATAGTATCAGCAAAGCATTTCATCATGGGCTAACTTTCCCCCACTGTTGAAGGAAGACCCTTTTGCATACTCTATCTGATACCCCATGAATGATAAAGTTTTATTCTCTGGCTAGTAGGCATAGGAATAATTCCTGGCTCTGTGGATTGTTCTCTCTAATACTTCAGGGTGCTTCTTTTCCCAACTTTGAATAGGTTCCTTGCCTTTATGCATGGATCAGGATTCCGCTGAAGATTCCAGGGAGACCCCCTGCAGGCCTCTGGGGCTTTCTCTCAGTGGTGCTCTCTCCTCTCTGGTAGTCTGCCCTTTACCCTCTAGAGGCATTGGCCTCCCAGATTCCTAGCTCCATATCTGAAACTCAGATCCTCTTGGCTTCTTCCTTCCTATCTCAGGGGCCTGGAAACTCTCTCTAGCCGGTAAACTGAGGCAGTCACAGGGCTCACCTCCTTCGCATCCCATCTCTCTGGAATTGGTGACTTTCATTGCCTGATATCCAATATTGTTCAATATTTTGTTTTGTTTTTAATTTTTTTCAGCTAAGGAGATAAAACTGATTTCTTTTATTTCAACTTGGCTAGAGATGGAAGTCTCAAGATTTCTTTTTTATTATTATTATACTTTAAGTTCTGGGGTACACGTGCAGAACGTGCAGGTTTGTGTCATAGGTGTACATGTGCCATGGTGGTTTGCTGCGTCCATCACCCCATCATCTAAAGATCTCTTTTGAATTAAACCAATTCATTAGTAATGACCAATCTTTATTACTGCAGTGTTCAGAACAGATAGACTCCACAGCAGCTGTGATCATGATAAAAATAAAATTTGGCAAGCACAACCCTTTGGTCTGTGGTTTGGTTAACTGTGACGGAGCGACCAGGAGACTCATGTTATCTGGCCACCCCCAGACTGGGACCTGCAATGGTGGCAGTCTGTGAATCCACAGTGGAGGCTGGGCCTGATTTCCCGAAAGGCCAGAGGCCAGTCTTCGTCTTTGGGAAGTGGAGCAAGAGCGTAGGATGGCAGGTGAAGATGAAACCATTGGAAAAATGATTATGCTATCAGTGCTGTTTTTCTTATTAAAAAGTTCCATCTAACTGTTTGGAGAAAGGAGTATTGCTAAGCAGGGGATCTACGTTGGCAACTTGAGAAAGACCAGCTAACTGGCTGACTCCCTGGACCTTCATCTCTTATCGCGCGTGGCCTTCTGGTGCTATCCTGCTGTTATCCTGCAGCTCAGAGGTGCAAGTCTGTGGGCCAGCTTGTCTCTCACATACCCAAAGGCGAGCCCTTTGATCATGGGCATTTCAGAAATTTTACCTTCATGACGGAATTCTTTCCAAAATGTATTGCATACTTTCCTGCCTTGGTAAGAATAATAAAATGGCAATACTACTACTGCTACTAATGAATGATTAATCAGTTTGGCACCGTTTAAAGTGTTTTCCCTGTGATAATTCATTTAATCCTCACAACAACCCTGTGAAGTAGGTACAAGCATTCTCACCATTTTGTAGATGAGGAAACATACACAGGGAGATCAGGAATTTGTCCAAGGCATACAGATCACACAGCACAATTTTATCCATTCTGAGCCGCTCAGAGATACCACTGGGATCACCCGTTAATGGACTGTAGCCATAAACGCAGACCTGAACATGGATGAACTGAACCACCATGAACTGAACGAGGTCCCTCCAAGTTAGTTTCCTTGTGAGCCCATGGAGGACCTTGTAGGGGCTGAACCATGAACTGAACGAGGTCCCTCCAAGTTAGTTTCCTTGTGAGCCCATGGAGGACCTTGTAGGGGCAGCACTTGTTCAACATGAACGTCTCCAGAGAAACAAGCTCTGGAGGTGTCTCCTAGAAAATAAGAGTCACAGGAGATTGATGAGGACAGGGAAGACTGGAGAACTGGAAACAATGTGTTGGGGGAGGCGTGGTGGTGGGGAGAAGTGAAAGGTGCACAGATGGCAGTCGCAGCAGGCTTCCCTGAGCACGAAGCAGTATGATTGCAGCTGATGCTTCCAAGGATTCAATGGGGCCATTCAGACTTGGGCTCACCTGTATCGACAGTGACCCTGATAGTTACCTAAACCTGTCATGGGTTAACTAACACATTGATAAAATGGAGAAAATAATACTTCAAATTTAGGTATGATTGGCGTGGATTGGCTCAGATATGTGCATAAAGTGCTTAGCAGGAAGTCCAGAATGTAGTAATAACTCAGTGAATGATCTTAGCTGTTTTTTAATAATGAAGCTCTGGAGTAAGGCCAAGAGGAATGGTTGCCTTTGGTTACATAATCCACCTCGTCCCTGACTTTGAATTTAGTCTCAGGGGCACAATGGGCAAGTTTCTCTGGTGGATGCTGGTTCCCTGAGAGCTGGACGAGTAAGCCTGGACCCATGTTCCCACTCCACTGGGCAGCCTTACTGAGCACAGCCCCTTCTGTCCTTACTCCCTGGGACTTGGCTCACGGAGCTTGGCTCTGGGCAGAGTCGTATGACCAGTCCTTGCTGCACCTAGCTTGCTCTGGCAGGGATCAGCTGGCCTGCAGTTTGAAGGACTCGTATGTCAGCAGCTCTGGAAGCCAGCAGGTTTGGGAGAGACCAGAGGTCTTGAGCTGGAGGCACCCAGAGGCCCAGTGACAGATGAGTCTAGAACAGGGACATCAGACCTGGCAGCACATGGCTCAGCTCTGTGGAGTCCAGACCACAGTGGCTGCAACCGCCTCCCAAGCCCCTTCTCCTCTGGCCCAGATATGCACCCCACCCGGTACAGATCAGAGGGGCTTCACCTCCTCAGAGCCACAGCTTCCTACAGAAGACCACTGGGTGCGCCGGTGATGTTAGAATGGGCCCATGTGCCCCAAGGGGGCAGCCTTTTCAGCAGCACAGAAGTAGGAGAGCATAGCTGAAAGGAATGGGGGAGATGGGGGCAGAACTCAGGACCAGAGGGAGGCCTGAAGGAAGTTATCTTAGTGTAGTCTGGTATAGAGAACTTTTTTAAAAAGAAAAGTAATTTTAGTGTTTTCAAATCTTGTATGTAGTATTTAAGGGAGAATTGATGCCCTAGGAATGTTTGATATTTTTCTTTTACCATCAAAACAATCCTCTGAATGAGACTGCTGGTGGAAGCCCAATATGGGAAGCAGGTTGAAGCAGAGCAGCTGTGCTGAGGCCGACGCAGGGGCCTGGAGTCCTGCCCCGCTGCCTGTGGCTCTCTCAGGAATCCTGAGGCCCACCACTCCAGAAACAAGGACCATGCTTTGAAACCTCTATAAAATAAGAGAAAGAGCAACCCAGGCACTCCCAAAAGCAACGATACTCCGTAACAGCCCGTGTCCCACTGTGCCTTATGGGCATAAGCATCTTCCATTCTGCAGCTTAAATGTTTAATTCATGCCCCATCTTGAATTCCTACTGATTCTGGACTGGCACATCCAAATGAATGAGCATTTTATTTTATTTATTTTTTGAGATGGACTCTCGCTGTGTCTCCCAGGCTGGAGTGCAGTGCTGCGATCTCTGCTCACTGCAACCTCCACCTCCCAGGTTTAAGCCGTTCTCCTGCCTCAGCCTCCCGAGTAGCTGGGATTACAGGTGCCCACCACCACGGCTGGCTAATTTTTGCATTTTTAGTAGAGACAGGGTTTCACCATGTTGGCCAGGCTGGTCTCGAACTCCTGGCCTCAAGTGATCTGCCTGCCTCAGCTTCCCAATGTACTGGGATTAGAGGTTTGAGCCACTATGCCCGGCCAGAATGAGCATTTTAAAAAGTAACTTTTGAATCAATGAGATAAGATTTGTGCTTTTCTTGTTTTTCGTATTTGTCTAATTACCAGCCAGTTTGCCAAATAAACCAGTGTCAGTACCTGAGACGCCTCAAGAGCTCCTATTAAGCCTCAAGAGCCTCCTCTTCTCCGTAGGATACCGATATCCTGACCTTTGTGGTACTCTTTTTTTCCCTATAGTTGTATTGCCTGTGTATGTACCTTTTAGCACTATCGGTTTTCCTGTTTTTAAGCTATATAGAAATGAAATCATAATTTCATTGTTATAGGAGTTGCTTCTTTCATTCAGCAGGATGTTTGAGGACTCAGCCATGTTACTAAATTTCTGCTTGCAACACATTTTGAACGTACCGTTTCCATGTCCTTGGGAAAGTCATTTAACTTTTTGAACCTAGGTTGCCTCATCAGAAATGACGGTTCTGAAACAGTGCCAGAGCCTGCTCCAAATTCCTCTCTTAATGGAGAAGAGAGGAGATAAACGTAGCGCAGGGGTCACAGGTCACGACTGGGGATGGGAGAAAAGAGAGATAGACAGTTATCCGTGAGTACTAACTCCCTTTTCACTGAACTCAGAGAAATGAACATGTTTGTGGATAATAGGAGATCGGGCACTACTATCCAGTGTTTCTCTGTGTTAATTGACTAAATTAAGTAATTGAACAAGTATTAATTGAGTGCTACTATTGTGCTAGGCATTAGTAATATAAAGATGAACAAGACATAATTCCGAAAGAAGCTCCAGTTTCCCTTTTTTTTTTTTTTTTTTTTTTTTTTGAGATAGAGTCTCACTTAGTTGCCCAGGCTGGAGTGCTGTGGCACGATCTCGGCTCACTGCACCCTCCACCTCCCAGGCTCAAGCGATTCTCCTGCCTCAGCCTCCCGAGTAGCTGGGATTACAGACGTGTGCCATCATGCCTGGCTAATTTTTGTACTTTTAGTAGAGAAGGGGTTTCGCCATGTTGGCCAGGCTGGTCTTGAACTCCTGACCTCAGGGGATCTGCCTGACTCAGCCTCCCAAAGTGCTGGGATTACAGGCATGAGCCACTGCGCCCAGCCACGGAGCACCAGTTTCAATGAGAGAGAGAAGAGAGACACAGAGAGAGAGAGGCGGTGAGTAAATGCTCATTCAGTACAGTCGGGGTTGTAATGGGGGTTTACACACACTGCCTAATTAGCCCCGGGAGAGAAGGGGCTAATTAGCCCTTGAGCTCTGTGCAAGATGATGCAGAAAGGGTGGCATTTGCATGGTGTTTTGAAGGACACGGAAAAGAAAGTAGAGAAGGGAACCTATTTCAGTCCAGGAAAGAGCATGTGTATACTTGTAATCTATTGCTGTGTAACAAGTGACCCCCAAACTTAGCAGCTTGAAACAGCAAACATTGATTACCTCACACTTCTGTGGGACAGGCATTTAGAAGCAGCTTAGCTGATAGGCCTGGCCAGGATCTCCCCTGAGATTGCTACGGAGAAGTTGTCTGGGCCTGCAGCCATCTGAAGGCTTAACTGAAGCTGGAAAATCTGCTTCTAAGCACTCTCCTGGGGCGATGGGCACAAGCCTCTGTTCCTTGACGCTGTTGGCCAGAGGCCTCAGCTCCTCATCACGTGGGCCTCTCCAGAGGCTTCTTGAGTGTTTGTGAGATGTGTCAGCCAGCTTTCCATAGAGTGCGTGATGAGAGGGAAAACAAGCAGGCAGCCACAATGCCTTTTATGCCTTCGTCTCTGAAGTCGCTGTCATTTCCGCATTATTCTATGCTAGAAGGGAGTCCTAAAGTCAAGCACACTGGAGGGAAAGGGAATTGGGCTCCACCTTGTGAAGGGAAGAGTACTAACGCATTCGCAGTCACGTCTTAAATCTATCACCATATACAAAGGCACAAGGTATGGATGTTGCTGGCATGTGTAGGGAAAAGTGAGAGGCCCGTCGTGGCTAGAAGGGGTCAGTGTGGCATAGGCGGAGTAAAGGGGTGCCCAGAGGTGAGACTGGAACTTGAGGCTGGGCCCTATGGTCAGGGCCTGGCGTTCCAGGCTGCAGAGTTTGGGCCGCCAGCTTGTTTCTCCAGGTGCACTCAGGCTCAAAGCGCCCTCGGGCTGGCAGTGCCCCGCCTCTTAGTGATATACTTGCCACTTTGCTGGAAGCTCAGCACGATGACTGGACGTACTACCCAGAGGCAATGGGACCACACAAACTGGTTTCCTAAGAGATTCAGCCCCAGAGGAACTGTGAGGCCTCAAAGCTAATGGTGCTGGGCCGCTCTGTGAGCTGACAATCCCTGCTCAAATAGCCGCCAGCCAGGCCCAGTTGTACCCTGAGGGAGTGGCACAGCCAGAGCTGCCCACCGCCCTCTGCCAGAGCCATCTCCCATCTCGGAGGGAAGGGGAGCACTGAACTGCCCCCACCAACACTCTTCACATCCGGGGCTCTGATGAGCCTGGTGGAAAATCCCAGCCCCTTCTTTTCAGGAAGATGAACACACATAACCTGTGCATTGCGAGCCTGCTGGGGCTTTTCTAACCCGCTGTAGGCCATCTGTGCACCTCTCCCCATCACTCCTCCAGGCCTACCCCGGCCACAAGTTAAGAGCTGTGCCGCCCTGCTGTGCCCCCTTCATCCTAGTGGGTGGGTTGATGGGGGCATGGGTGGATGGGAAGAGACAGCTGGGCATTCCCCCTTTGAGTCCTCTATAAGATTGTCTAAATAAGGTCGCACCAAGTCCTCACTCTCTGCCTTTGGAAAGTTTCAAGCCTTTCCTAAGATTTTCCCACTGTGGTCACCTTTATGGTCACCTCCAGCTCTAAACTCCTGATTCTACAGAATTCATTTAGTTTATGAGTTCCCCTGAATCCCCCACGCTACGCCTGTTCTGTGCCCCGTGGTCCCAGAACCCCAATTTAGCATCTTACATAATTCCACAAAACACCCTAAATTGTACGAGACATGGTGTTAATTATAGATGTGATTGTAAATGTATATATAGGCGGAGAGATTTATGTCATAGCTTTCAGGGTTGCCAGATAATATCCAGGATACCCGATTAAATTCAAATTCCAGATAAACCATGGATAATCTTTTTTCATTGTATGTCTCTCCCGGCCTCCAACCCTGTATCCCCAAACTTTTTCCTGAATATGGCAGCCCTGACAGCAATGCCAGCAACTTCAAATTGCACGCTAGACACCCCTGGTCCTTGGCTTGCCCTCCACTGATTTCTCCCGGGCCGTAACCCTTCTGTTGCCCCCGGTGCCCCCATCTCATTGGCTCTCGTCTCCCGATCTCCGGTTTCCCTTCACTCCCTTTTGTGCTTTGTCCTGGTGCAGGTTAGCTTGCGTGCCTTGCATATCCAAAACCATTCTGGCTCTGAGCACAACAAAAGGGCCTTTGATTCACCCAGATTTGCCCTCCTTCCAAGGTAGCTCCCCCTCTTCCATAAATATCATACGATAAGGCTCTTAAAGTAGCGTGCCGTGGTGACAGCAAGGCCTTGCCTTCTCAGGACGATCACACAGCTCCCTTGTAGGCTGCGACGTTCCTGGTAGAGGAGGTGTGTGAGGCTGAACTATCTGCACATTCAGCGCACAGTTACTGCATCCTACACTTAATAGGCCCTGGGTATAAAATGATGAATGAGATGTGGTGTGGGGCACTGAATGGTGAGTGAGACCTCAGGGCTGGGAGCACAGGATCCTGTAGCTGGTTCAGGGTGGAGGGATACTTAGTGAGCCATGAGATCCCAGAGGAGGAGTGAATCTCAGAGGGCTTCTTGGAGGGGGTGACATTTCAGCTAGTCCAGGATGTACAAAAGGACTTCACAGGCCAGGAAAACAGGACAGATATTCATTCTAGCAGAGGAAATGTAGGTACAGGGAATGATAGGGAAGTTGGTGTAGGGGGAAATGTGCAGGAAAGGCCAGCAAAATGGGGTGGTCCTGAGGGTTTGTGCTGGGTTTGTTGCATGCCTGTTCGTTGTGTGCCCCTGCCTACAGCAGAAAGAGCTCACCTCCTTTTGTTCACACAGAGGTGACAGCAAGTACATTTGTTTCCTGTTGTCATATAATGAATCAGTACAAACTCAGCACTTTAAAGCAACATGTGTTTATTCTCTCTCATATTCTGAAAGCCAGGAATCAGAATGCAGGTTAGCTGGGTTCTCTGCTTCGGGATCTCTTTCAAGGCTGCAGTCAAGGTGTTGCCAAGGCTGGGCTCTCATCTGAGGCTCAGCTGTGGAAGAATCCACTTCCAAGCTCACCGACATGGTTGCTAGTGGAATTCACTTCTTTGCAGGTTGTTTGACTGAGGGCCAGCGCTGTCTGTCAGCTGGAGACCACTCAGTTCCTCGCACGTGGAGCTCTCTGAAGTGTCACTTGCTTCACTGAAGGATGCAAGCCTTCAAAGAGAGGCTTTCTCAAAACCTCTCAGAGACTCTTTCAGCAAGACTGAACTTATAGTTCATGTAATCTAATTATGAAAATGACTTCCTACCACCTTTTCAATGTTCTCTTGGCTAAAAGCAAGTCATTTGTCCTGTTAACAGTCAAGAGAGAGAAACGCAAAGGGACCTACGTGCCAGGAGGTAGAGGACATTGAGAGCCGTCTTAGAATCTGTCCATTACATTAAGCAACAGTGAGTTGTGTGAATAGTGATGGGGCATGGGTGGCAGTGATGGGTCCCTTTGGGGAGGGAAGTGCCATATTGATGAGAGAGAGAGGCTGGGAGACCTACCCAGGATGGAGCTGTGCAAACCCACATGCTGTGGCTCGCTGAGTTAGGGAGAGCTGGCCTTCTCTTAGCCACCCCTGCACAGAGATGGCATTCTCTCTCTTGAAGAAAGCCTGATGCTTTTGAGCTAGGCTTCCTGTTACGATGGCCCATGATGAATGGGCATAGGCCCCTTCGTCTTAGTTTCACCCCTGGGGTCCTGTACACCTTGCCAAGGAAGTTGATAGGACATGAATTAGGATAGTGGCCATAGGGATGGGAAAGAAACACTGAAAAAGGATTTAGAAAGTAATCTTGGATGACTTATGGCAGATTAGATGTGGAAGAAATGATGCGTAGGGAGAGATGTGGGAAGAAAGTTTCTGCAGCGGGAAATCTGGCAGACAGTGATGTCATTAACCAATAAAGAAAACATGGGTAGAAGGTTTGGGGTCTTTGGTCATGCTGATTTTCAGAAGAGGATGCTGGTAATTACCAGTATAGTTTCAGAGCTCAAGACCAGGAGGCCCGCTAGGGATGGACGATTGGGAATCACGGGGAGGAGGCGGTAACTGGAGCCACCTCTGTGGGGTAAAACACCCAAGCAAGCGAGAGTCAGCCAGGACCGATTCCTTGAGGAGCATCTACCCAGAGAGAACTGGCAAAGCTGAAGAAGCCGGGGAAGGCTGCGAAGGAGTGGCCAGAGGCGGCTGGAGAACCAGGACGGTGCACTGTCCCAGGAGCCAAGGGAGGAGCCGCTGGCAGCGTCAAGTCTCGTACAGACAGGAGAATGGTCGTTCCACATCACTGTGACTTTGCAGAGTCGGGTGCAGGGAGCAGAGGAGACAGAGCCCTACTGCAGGGGGCTGAAGAGTACACGGAAGGCGATTTAAAGAGTAAATGGGAGGCAAAAGCATGGGCTTGGAGCACTGGCTCCACAGGTGGCCAGCTGAGCGGCCTCGAGGCAGGCCCTGGCCTCTTGGAAGAAGAGGGCACACAGCACCCCTCCTAGGGCAGTTGTGAGGTGTGGGGAGGCTGCGCATATGACCGCACAGGAGGGGCAGCGCCCTTCTCTACTCCTGCTCTTGCTCCCGCCAGTTCTTCTCTGAAAGCAGTCTTTTAAATCGCCTGCCCGCCCCAGCTTACGTGTCCCCTTGGTGTGTGGGATAACATTCACTTTTTCTGCCTGAGTTGGCCTCTACTTATCCCCCCATCCTCACACCCTCGCTCCTGCCCTCCTCGAACATGTGAAGCTCTTTCACTCCTCAGAGACCTTCCCTGCGTCGGCTCTTCTTTTGACTTAGCTGTTTTCAGTCACCCTTCCAGGAAGTGATGGTTAAATGTCATTTCCTAAAGAATTCCTCTGACCCCTGACCTGAGTTGGGCTTCCTGGCATCTTCTCCAGCACCTGGCATAGTTCCAGGTACACAGCAGGAATGCAAACAGATGCTTGTCCGTGAATAAAGGATAATATCAGCAACTGGCTGTGTGTCCTGGGGCAAGGCACTTCACGTCTCTGTGCTTTAGAGTTTCCTCCTCTGCAGGAGGAAGGAGAACTGTGTATCGCTAAGATCTCTTTTGGCTCTGCATCTTTGGCTCTTTAATGCTAGCGTCTGTACAGGTTTCTCATAAGGCTTCACGGAATCATGCATGTGAGAGCCTTGGGGAGGTGAAGGCGGAGGGGGAGGAGGCTAGGTTGCTTAGCAGAGGCAGGGGAGTACCCACAACGAGGCCCACTCACCCATTCATTTCCCCAGCCACCCACGGGGCCTGCAGTCCCCACGTGTGACCTGATAGGCAGGGACTAGGGGACAATCAAAATGACAGCCTCCTGTTTTTAGTGTGTGGGCTTCAATTCAACGAGCTAGGGAGGAGACTTCTGGAGAATAAATACTCTGTAGAATCACATACAACCAGACAGTGAGGATACCCACCGCATTCACATACCAATATGTGCATTTACAGCTAACCACGCACAAAGGAAAGCACACACGCCCAGAGCTGCACAGGCAACGCCCTGCATAGCCCACCCGCCGCTCCCTGAACCCAGGACAGCTCGGTACCCTCTGAGTCTCTAGGTCAATCGTCACCCTTGCCCTCTGGGTCTTCCCTGTCTCAACAGACCCTGAGGCTGGGCGCTGAGGCCTGGGGATTCAGTGCTTTCACTGACAGGGCTGAAAACAGGCAGGAAGGGAGGACAACTTGCAGGGCTCTCCAGATGTTGCTGCATTTGCATTTCCACAGTCGACGTGTCTGAGAAAAACTGGGTTTCATTTAGAAACTTGGTGGTACGCAGGTGCAGCTTTCAAGAGAACTGGGAAACAATGCCATATGGAGGTGTGACCGCTTGTGAGCTGCCGGAGCGGTTTCGCTATTTACTATACAGGCTGGCTGCGATCTCATTGAACTCTCAGAGGGGCCCTCTGTGCAGGTATTTATAGATGATGAAACTGAGACTTGAACATGTAAAGTAATTTGCCCAAGGCATGCAATTTGTAATTGGCAGATGTGGGACTCAGTGAGCGGGCTTTGGATTCCAAAGACGAGTCTGTTTACCGCCCCTACCAGCTCAGCCTCTTGCCTCTGATGTGTGCCCCTGTCCCCTCCCACCCCTGGGCTCCACATTCCAGCTGCTGACCTCCTCACACACGGCCTGCTGGAGTCCCTACCCATGCTAAGTGGGGCTGGGAACATGGTGAGTTTTCTAGAAACTTGTGAAAGCGCCGCCTAGAGTGGCTGCCTGGGACGCTCCAGCTGCAGACCCTGGCACACTGCCCTTTTGGAAGGTGCAGAGTTTTCTGGAGATAAGCAAACCTGAGTCAGGAGAAAGAGACAAACAGCTCACACCTGCACAATGGCTGCCAGGACGTGAGGTGATCATGCGATGTTGAGCTAACAGCCTCAGATCTTTTTGAAATCGAGTGCCCAGCTAACGGTTACAGCAGTCCGGAGACACATCTCCCTCTCTCAACACACACACACACACACACACACACACACACACACACACACACACACACGATGTGGACTGTGGAACTTTACAGCTCTAAAGGACCTTCGAGCTCACGAACCAAGTGTTTCCCACCCACCTTAATGTCAAGAATCGCCCAAGCACCCATTTCAAAGACAAATTCCAGACTCAGCTCCATTCCAGGTCTCCAGAACCAAAATGCTAAGGGAATCTCCAAGAATCTTCTCAAGAAGCTGGATGTTTTGCCAGGTTCCTGAGAGATTCTTAGCACCTCAGAGTTTGTTCCCTTCAGGGTTTGGGAACCCTGGATATAGACTAACCCCTTCATTTTATAAGCAACATTTTAGTCGTCTACAGCGTTTGTGTGAGTTGCACAAAGCTACACAGCAAGTTGGCAGCAGGGCAAATGGGTCTCTCTGTCACACCACTCTTCAGACCACATAAAGAACGAAGGATGGAGGATGGAAGGAAATCAGAGTCACTGAGCACCGGCCATGGGTTGGGATATGCTGGTCAATTCACTAGTAAGAGCAAAGGGAACCCCTTGGGTGCCAGATGCTGTGCCGGACACTTTTCCTGCTTTTGAAATGTAATACTTATCATAGCTCTTGGCTGGGGATGGGTACCCTCCTCACATGTGACCTGAGGAAATGGGCACATTGGGGCTGGGCACTTCCCAGAGGCCCCGAGAGGTAGAGGCAGAATTGGAAGCTGGACCTCAGCTGGAACCTTGAGGGCCCAGGCTCTAAAGCACTGCACTGCATCAGCTCTCAGAGAGGCACGTGATTCTGTGGCTGATTTCATCAGAAGTTCACGGAAACCTTGTGATGTAGGCGGCATCTCATAGAGTCAAAGAAGCCAAAGCTCAGGGTGGCGAGAAAACATGCTGAAGATCATGCGACCGGCGGACCGTGAAAGCTGATTCAGCCCCGGTCCATCTTGCCTCAAACCCACACGCTCCTCACCACGTGTGGCAGTTTTAGGGGCTCCTTCCTGAGGCTACAGCTCCTGACTACCTGTTCTGACAGTCTCACCCTCACTGTCCCAGCTCGACCCTTCACCCTCTTCCGGCAGTCTGCATCTGGGAGCCCGCTCCCACCCCAGTGCTACTGTGTTTACACTTTGTTTCTGAGTTCTCTTCTGACCCTCCATTGCTTGGAGGATCTACAGCCAGGCTCGATACAGTTTTTGAAAAGAGGAAGACAGTACGTCTTGCAGGCTGTGGGGACTAGAACATCTCTGTTGCAACCACTCAACTCTGCCCTAACAGTGTGTTTAGTTCAGCCGAAGACAATTTGTGAGTGGGTGAACATGGCTCAGTACAACTCCGTTTCATGAGCTGTTGTTGCCCATCCCCCTGTTCTAGAAGAATGCTGAGGACGACCTATTTGAGCAGATTTTCATTTGCTTCTGCTCTTTATGGGGCAGAAGACCAGTCTGTATGGGAAGGCATGTGTTTGAAGAGCCTAAAGGTGTCTGACCATTGAGCCCCTAGCGCCTGAAAAGCTGGAGGAGACTGTGTGATTCTCAGGCACTGTTCCTTCCTTCCTTCCTTTATTCCTTCATAGACTAGTTTTCAACACCTGCCACATGACAGGCATCATGCTGAGCCTTGGCGAGACAGGCAGGCAAGTCCTTGCAGAGCTTATAGCTCCATTAGTGCTGGGGCTGCCAATGTGATGACTGATAGCTAGAAGGGTAAAGAGGAACACGACTTAGTTGGGGTCCCGGGAAGACGTCCCAAAAGAAGCAATGGGTAACCTAATTCCCTTGACTGGGAATCCAACGGAGGGCAGAGACGAGGCACAGTGTAATCAATGCAATGAAAGAAACCTCAGGTGACTGACTTTTACATGCCATTTTTTAGAGAATATGTGCACTCTTGTAATGACCCTTTTGGAGGGTATGATTCATGTATATGTAACTGCACTTTAGGTTCTGGGGTACACATGTAGATCATGCAGGATTGTTGCATAGGTGCCTACATGGCAATGCGGTTTGCTGCCTCCATCCCCCCGTCACCTATATCTGGCATTTCTCCTCATGTTATCCCTCCCCAACCTCCCTACCCCCAGCTGTCCCTCCCCTATTCCTCCGCAACAGACCCCAGTGTGTGATGCTCCCCTCCCTGTGTCCAGGTGTTCTCATTGTTCAACACCTGCCTATGAGTGAGAAAATGTGGTTTTGATTTTCTGTTCTCATGTCAGTTTGCTGAGAATAATGGTTTCCAGATTCATCCATGTGCCTACAAAGGACACAAACTCATCATTTTTTATGGCTGCATAGTATTCCATGGTGTATATGTGCCACATTTTTCCTGTCCAGTCTATTGATGGGCATTTGGGTTGGTTCCAGGTCTTTGCTATTGTAAACAGTTCTGCAGTGAACATATATGTACATGTGTCTTTATAATAGAATGATTTATAGTCCTTTGGATATATACCCAGTAATGGGATTGCTGGGTCAAATGGAATTTCTATTTCTAGGTCCTTGAGGAATTGCCACACTGTCTTCCACAGTGGGTGAACTAATTTACACTCCCACCAACAGTGCAAAAGTGTTCATATTTCTCCACATCCTCTCCAGCATCTGTTGTCTCCAGATTTTTTAATGATCACCATTCTAACTGGCATGAGATGGTATCTCAATGTGGTTTTAATTTGCATTTCTCTCATGACCAGTGATGATGAGCATTTTTTCATATGTTTGTTGACCTCATAAATGTCTTCTTTTGAAAAGTGTCTGTTCATGTCCTTCACCCACTTTGAATAGGCTTGTTTGTTTGTTTTTCTTGTGAATCTGTTTTAGTTCTTTGTAGATTTTGGATATCAGCCCTTTGTCAGATGGGTAGACTACAAATAATTTTCCCATTCCATTGGTGGCCAGTGCACTCTAATGATTGTTTCTTTTGCTATACAGAAGCTCTGCATTTTAATTAGATCCTATTTGTCTATTTTGGCTTTTGTTGCCAATGCTTTTGGTGTTGCCAATGCCTATGTCCTGAATGGTTTTGCCTAGGTTTACTTCTAGGGTTTTTATGGTGTTAGGTCTTATGTTTAAGTCTTTAATCCATCTGGAGTTAATTTTAGTGTAAGGTGTCAGGAAGGGGTCCAGTTTCTATTTTCTACACATGGCTAGCCAGTTTTCCCAACACCATTTATTAAACAGGGAATCCTTTCCCCATTGCTTGTTTTTGTCAGGTTGGGGAAATGCCTGACAAATGCCACACATCTACAACCAAAGATCAGATGGTTGTAGATGTGTGGCATTGCCTCTGAGGTCTCTGTTCTGTTCCATTGATCTATATCTCTGTTTTGGTACCAGTACCGTGCTGTTTTGATTACTATGGCCTTGTAGTATAGTTTGAAGTCAGGTAGCGTGATGCCTCCAGCTTTGTTCTTTTTGCTTAGAATTGTCTTGGCTACGCGGGCTCTTTTTTGATTCCATATGAAGTTTAAGGTGGTTTTTTCCAGTTCTGTGAAGAGGGTCATAGGTAGCTTGATGGGGATAGCACTGAATCTATAAATTACTTTGGGCAGTATGGCCATTTTCACAATATTGATTCTTCCTAACCATGAGCATGGAATGTTTCTCCATTTGTTTGTGTCCTCTCTTATTTCCTTTAGCAGTGGTTTGTAGTTCTCCTTGAAGAGGTCCTTTACATCTGTTGTTAGTTGTATTCCTAGGTATTTTATTCTCTCTGTAGCAATTGTGAATGGCAGTTGGCTCTTGGTTTGGCTCTCTTTAAGTCTGTTATTGGTGTGTAGGAATGCTTGTGATTTCTGCACATTGATTTCATACCCTGAGACTTTGCTGAAGTTGCTTATCAGTTTCAGGAATTGCCACACTGTCTTCCACAATGGATGAACTAATTTACACTCCCACCAACAGTGTAAAAGTATTCCTATTTCTCCACATTCATTCAGGAGATTTGGGGCTGAGACGATGGGGTCTTCTAAATATACAATCATGTCAAGTGCAAATAGAGACAATTTGACTTCCTCCTTTCCTAATTGAATATCCTTTATTTTTTTTTCTTGCCTAATTCCTCTGGCTAGAACTTCCAATACTATATTGAGTAGGAATGGTGAGAGAGGGCATCCTTGTCTAGTGCCAGATTTCAGAGGGAATGCTTCTAGTTTTTGCCCATTCAGTATGATATTGGCTGTGGGTTTGTCATAAATAGCTTTTATTATTTTAAGATAGGTTCTATTGATACCTAGTTTATTTAGGGTTTTTAGCATAAAGGGCTGTTGAATTTTGTTGAAGGCGTTCTCTGCATCTATTGAGATAATCATGTGGTTTTTGTCTTTGGTTCTGTTTGTGTGGTGGATTATGTTTATAGACTTGCGTATGTTGAACCACCCTTGCATCTCCGGGATGAAGCCTACTTGATCGTGATGGATCAGCTTTTTGATGTGCTGTTGCAATCAGTTTGCCAGTATTTTATTGAATATTTTTGCATCTATGTTCATCATGGATATTGGTCTATTTTCTTTTTTTGTTGAGTCTCTGCTGGATTTTGGTATCAGGATAATGTTGGTCTCATAAAATGATTTGGGAAGGATTCCCTCTTTTTGTATTGTTTGGAATAGTTTCAGAAGGAGTGGTACCATCTCCTCTTTGTATATCTGGTAGAATTTGGCTGTGAATCCATCTGGACCTGGGCTTTTTTTTGGTTGGTAGGCTATTAATGCTGCCTCAATTTCAGCCCTTGTTATTGGTCTATTCAGGGTTTCAACTTCTTCCTGGTTTAGGCTTGGGAGGATGCAAGTGTCCAGAAATTTATCTGTATCTTCCAGGTTTACTGGTTTATGTGCATAGAGCTGTTTGTAGTAATCTCTGATGGTAGTTTGTATTTCTGTGGAATCAGTGGTGATATATCCTTTATCGTTTTTTATTGCATCTATTCGATTCTTCTCTCTTTTCTTTTTTATTAATATGACTAGCAGTCTGTGTATTTTGTTGATCTTTTCAAAAAATGACCTCCTGGATTTACTGATTTTTTGAAGGGTTTTTTGTGTCTCTGTCTCCTTCAGTTCTGCTCTGATCTTAGTTATTTCTTGTATTCTGCTAGCTTTTGAGTTTTTTTGATCTTGCTCCTCTAGCTCTTTCAATTTTGATGATAAGGTGTCGATTTTAGATCTTTCCTTGCTTCTCACATGGGCATTTATTGCTATAAATTTTCATCTAGAGACTGCTTTAAATGTGTCCCAGAGATTCTGGTATGTTGTGTCTTCGTTCTCATTGGTTTTGAAGAACATCTTTATTTCTGCCTACATTTCATTGTTTATCTAAGTCAACATTCAGGAGCCAGTTGTTCAGTTTCCATGAAGCTGTGCGGTTCTGAGTTAGTTTCTGAATTCTGAGTTCTAATTTTATTGCACTGTGGTCTGAGAGACTGTTTGTTATGATTTCCTTTCTTTTGCATTTGCTGAGGAGTGATTTACTTCCAACTATGTGGTCAGTTTTAGAGTAGGTGTGATGTGGTGCTGAGAAGAATCTGTATTCTGTGGATTTGGGGTGGAGAGTTCTGTAGATGTCTATTAGGTTTGCTTGTTCCAGATCTGAGTTCAGTCCTGGATATCCTTGTTAATTTTCTGTCTCATTGATCTGTCTAATATTGACAGTGGAGTGTTAAAGTCTCCCATTGTTATTGTATGGGAATCTAAGTCTCTTTGTAGGTCGTTAAGAACTTTCTTTATGTATCTGGGTGCTCCTGTATTGGGTGCACATATATGTAGGTGTAAGGTATATTGTCGAGTCGAAATGAGGAAACTGAGGCCAGTATAAGAAAATATAAGTCCGATTTATTCACCTCCCAGGCAAGGTTCTATGGTCCAGGTAAGGGCCAGAGAAGTCACACTTAACTTTTTAGGGTAAGGGGTTTTATAAGGAGTGAAGGCATTTGATTGGATATAGGGGAGACAAAGCATAAGGCACTTGACTGGATATTGGGACCCAGGAAGTGGAGTGAAGGCATTTGATTGGATATATGGGAAACAAAGCATAAGGCACTTGACTGGATATTGGGACCCAGGAAGTGGAGTGAAGGCATTTGATTGACATAGGGAAGACAAAGCATAAGGCACTTGACTGGATATTGGGACCCAGGAAGTGGAGCGAAGGCAGTTATTACTGGTAGGTAGGTGGGATTTTTGGTGAGTAGGCTGTCTTGGGAAAAATGACCTTGACGGGGCTTATCGGGCAAGGGAGTGCTATCAGTCAAGGCTTGTCGGGGCTTTCCGAAAATTTTTGGGTGGGGGTTTTCAGCGGGGGCTGGGTGTCGAGTGCAGAGCGGTCAGGTAATTCCCTGTTGCCAGGAAGGATGGGCACGTCCGAGCTCCCAGCGAGACGACCGGCTTTACAGTAGGATCGTTAGCTCTTCTCGTTGCATTGATCCTTTTACCATTATGTAATGTCCTTCTGTGTCTCTTTTGATCTTTGTTGGTTTAAAGTCTATTTTATCAGAGACTAGGATTGCAACTCTCCTGGTTTTTTTTTTTTTGCTCTGCTTATGCTTGGTAAATCTTCCTCCATCCCTTTATTTTGAGCCTTTGTGTATCCTCGCATGTGCGATGGGTTTCCTGGATACAGCACACCAATGGGTTTTGAATTTTTATCCAATTTGCCAGTCTGTGTCTTTTGATTGGGACATTTAGCCCATTTCCATTTAAGGTTAATATTATTATGTGTGAATTTGATCCTGCCATTTTGATGCTAGCTAGATGTTTTGCCTGTTAGTTGATGCATGTTCTTCATTATGTCAATGGTCTTTACCATTTGGTACATTTTTGGCACTGCTACTGGTTGTTCCTTTCTATGTTCAGTGCTTTTTTCAGGAGCTCTTGTAAGGCAGGCCTCGTGGTGATGAAATCTCTCAGCTATTGCTTGTTCATAAAAGATTTTATTTTTCCTTCACTTATGAAGCTTAGTTTGGCAGGATGTGAGATTCTAGGTTGATAGTTCTTTTCTTTAAGAATGTTGAATGTTTGCCCCCACTCTCTTCTGGCTTGTAGGGTTTCTGCTGAGAGATCCACTGTGAGTCTGATGGGCTTCCCTTTGTGGGTAACCTGACCTTTCTTTCTGGCTGCCCTTAGCATTTTTTCCTTCATTTCAACCCTGGTGAATCTGAAGATTATGTGCCTTGGGGTTGCTCTTCTTGAGGAATATCTTTGTGGTGTTCTCTGTATTTCCTGGACTTGAATATTGGCCTGCCTTGCTAGGTTGGGGAAGTTCTCCTGGATAATATCCTGAAGAGTGTTTTCCAGTTTGGATTCATTCTCTCCATCACATTCAGGTACACCTGTCAAACGTAGATTAGGTCTTTTCACATAATCCCATATTTCTCGGAGGCTTTGTTCATTTCTTTTCACTCTTTTTCTCTAATTTTGCCTTCTTGTTTTATTTCATTGAGTTGATTTTCAATCTCTGATATCCTTTCTTCTGCTTGGTCTATTCAGCTATTGAAACTTGTGTATGCTTTGTGAAGTTCTCGTGTTGTGTTTTTCAGCCCTATCAGGTGATTTATATACCTCTCTAAGCTGTTTATTCTCTTTAGCATTTCATCAAACCTTTTTTCAAGATTCTTAGTTTCTTTGCATTGGGTTAGAACATGTTCTTTTAGCTCAGAGAAGTTTCTTATTACCCACCTTCTGAAGCCTGTTTCTGTCAATTCATCACATTCATTCTCCATCCAGCCTTGTTCCCTTGCTGGTGAGGAGTTGTGATTGGTTGGAGGAGGAGAGGCATTCTGGTTTTGGGTGTTTTCATACTTTGTGCTGATTTCTTCCCATCTTTGTGGATTTTCTACCTGTGGTCTTTGTAGTTGGTGACTTTCAGATGTGGTCTCTGAGTGGACGTCCTTTTTGTTGATGATGAAGTTATTTCTTTCTGTGTTTTAGTTTTCCTTCTACCAGTCAGGCCCCTCTGCTGTAGGACTTCTGGAGGTCCACTCCAGACCCTGCTTGCCCGGGGATCACCTGCAGCAGCTGCAGAACAGTAAGGGTTGCTGCCGGTTTCTTCTTCTGTTATCTTTGTCCCAGAAGGATACCTGCCAGATGTCAGCCTGAGCTCTCCTTTATGAGGTGTCTCTTTGGATATACAGGGGTCGGGGAGCTGCTTGAGGAGACAGTCTGTCCTTTATATGAGCTCAAGTGCTGAGCTGTGAGCTCCATTGTTCTGTTCAGAGCTGCTGGGCAGGTATGTTTAAGTGTGCTGCAGCAGAACTCATAAACTCCTTTTTTCCCAGGTTCTCTGTCCTGGGAAGGTGGGGCTTTATTTATAAGTTCCTGACATGCTGCTGCCTTTTTTCAGAGATGCCCTGCCCAGCTAGGAGGTAGCCTAGTCACAGTCTGTCAGCAGAGGCATTGCTGAGCTGCCGCAGGCTGCTGTGTGAACTTCCTTGTAGTTTTGTTTATAGACGTATAGTTAGAACTGCCTCGGTAATGATGGTCTGCCTCAGTAATGGTGGACTGCCTCTGTAATGGCGGACTGCCTCTGTAATGGCGGACTGCCTCGGTAATGGTGGACGGCCTCGGTAATGGCGGACTGCCTTGGTAATGGCGGACTGCCTCGGTAATGGTAGATACCCTTGCCCTCCTAGAGCTGGACTGTCCCTGGTCCGGCTGCACTTGTTGCAAAACTTAATCCAGACCATTTCAGATTACTGGTCTTTGTGGGAGTGGGACCTGCAGAGGTGGATCACCTGGCTCCCTGTTCAGCCCCCTTTTATTCAGTTGAATGGGCAGCTCTGTCTTCCAGGTGTTGCAGGCACCAGTTGAAATGGCCACCCAGATTTGCGTGAGTTTTTGTGCAGAGACCTGCTGTGCTGGCTGAAACAGCTGTGCTGGAAACTCGTGGTGCTTCAGCCTGGGAATCTCCTGGTCCGAGGGCAGTAATAACTTGTTTGGAAATGTGGTGATCACTCACCCTCTGCGTTGTTCTCACTGGGAACTGCATTCCAGAGCCGTTCCTATTCGGCCATCTTGGATCCTCCAGTTCCATGTGTTTCGAAGCCTTCAAGCAGAAGCCGCTGCTGGCCCGCACAGCACTGAGCAGACGTGGCACCAGCCAATGCCAAGGGTGCGCTCGCCAGCTCCCCGTGCTGCAAGACCCTCCTGGCTGCCTCGCGCCTCACGCTTCCGGCAGGTATGATTCTTTTAGACAACAGGAATGTCAGCTTTCCTTCTGGCAGATGGATCAGGCTGCTGACCCTGTTCTGTGATCCAGTGGCGCAGTCTCCATACCAGGAGATGGGGAAGGTACAGCTGATGTTTTGTGTGAGTTGGTGAACTCACACAGAAGTAGGCAAAACCATGCACAATTTCCATTAGCTTTTTTGAATTTACCTCTGAGCTGAGTCTCTCAGATCTTTAGGGTGGAAAAAAACACCCCAGATCACAGACTTTAATAGATAGAATGTTATTTTTATGGCAACACTTAAAACTCAATGTTTGTAATGTAATATTTACTTAAAACAAAATCGTTTTACTGCATTTTTTTAATGGAAAAATCTTACCTGATTAGTTTCTTGCTCTTTTGGCCCTCAAAATTCAATTTTACTTTGTTAAAGAAAATATAAGAAATATAAGAAAATTATTCACTCATTTTAGAAACATTTTGAGTTCATACCATGTGCCAGGTACTGGGCTACAAAGATTAAAAAGACAGAGATCTATTTTTATTTTTCAATATGTTTCCCAGAACTTGTATCATCTTAGCAGTGTCTGTGGTGCTGACTGGGCTCAGGGCATGGGTGCTGCTGGATGGCGTTTGGTGCTTTATGTGGTAACCTATTTCCTCAAGAGGACATCGTGGCTGCCTGTGCACTGCATTGACCAGTGGCTTTGTGCGTGTTTGGGGATGATTACAAGGATAACAGAGAGCATTTGGGGGCATTAGTGACAGCACAGCACAACACGAATGAAGACAGTGCATAGGCTGTCTCCTCCTTGCATGGTGCTTCTGACTCTCTGCTGGTAATCCAAGATCCCTGGAAAGATGCTCTTGGCAAATGTCCCTGGGCTGCTGGCTGTTCACATTGCCCTTGAACTCTGAAATATACACCGCAGGGATTGAAAACTGCTAAACGCTTCATGTTCATGGGGGAAGCTGGGCTGTACTGGTGAGAAGAATGGCTGAAAACAAGAACCTGGGGTAGCTTGGTATAGAGTTTCTAAACAATTTCACATCCAGCAGGTTTCAGAAAGGGCAAGAGGCTACCCAGCCAGGTCAATGAAGGAGGCCATTTGTTGAATGAGGATGGGAGAGGGTGGGCACCAAGGAGAGGCCCACTGTGTGTGTGTTTGAGGGGTAGGGGACGCAGAGGGAGGAGGAGGCACACCGGCCCGCAGTCTAGCATGACAAGGACTTGGAGAAGGGCCTCAGGTGTGAAGATGTGAAGCAGATGGAAGCTGGCCTCAGAGGAAGCTAATCCCAGCATGAAGGAGGCCCTGTGTTGGGGCCTCAGTGTGTATTGTGGTTATGTGGGGACGATTAGGGTTTCTGGGTTTCCGAAGCTGAAAAGCCTCCTGCCCTCACCACCAGCGCACCAGGTGGCCCACGTCCGCAGGGCAGGAAGGAAAGGGCCCCTCACCCTTCTAGGTGTCTGTTTTACTCCCAGTCACAGTTTCCAGAGCTCCAGGAGCTTTTTGCTTATGCCTAGTTTGCTGAACTTAGTACAGCAGGGGCTCATCCTGTGCATGTACCTACTACCAGGTTGATAAATAGGTTTCATCCTGAGTGTCAATTCCAGTCAATGCAGGAGCTTCCTGGAGGACTTTGCTGAGACGGAGTTCTTAGGCCACCTCTGATCCTGCAGGAAAGAGGCTGTGATCACTTATTGATGCCTGTCAGGGATATGCCACCAACTTGTCATCTCTATGACTCAGTTATATTTCCCTGATACCCAGACCCACGTGTGCAGTCTTGTTGACACTCCATAAATATCCGTTGAATGAAATTAAATCTATCTAGACTGCCTCTCCTCTTGCGTGTCCAGTAGATTCTGTACTTCCTCAGATGTCTTAGCAGGTGAAAAGGGGAATTGCCTTTCGAGTTATCCTGGGAAATGCCTTCATTCATTCGGCAGCTGCTTGTTGAGTGTCCACTGTGGGCTGAGCCGTGGGCTGAGCCATGGGCTGGGTGCTAGGGATACACAGAGTGTGCTGAGGCTGGGGACAGACTTGAGGCCCCCTGTCTCTGCTGAGGTATAGGGCAGTGAAGGCACTTCACTGCTCAAGGGAGTCGGAGAAATCCGTGTTTCTTGGTGGCTGAGGGACTGGGGAGGAAGTCCTCCGCCAGAGTGCAGGAACCGCGGCCTCAGGCCTGACAGGTGGTCCTTTTTAACCACTGTGCTGCAGTCCTCTTGGGCTACCTCTGGGGATGCTTGCAGCTTTCACTGGACCAGTAACCTCTTCTCTCGCCTGTGCACACTGGCAGAGGACTTAAAGCACTTCCCAAAAATAAACTAGTTGCCCCTGGGTCCTGCTAAGTTCTGGCAGTTCCAGAAGAAGCAGATAAAGAATGCAGAAGGTCCTCTGGCTTCCAGTCTACCAGGTCATCTCCCCTCCCCTCAGCCAGCCCCTTCCAAAGGCCACTGGGCAGGTCGGCTTTCTCATCCTCAGCACATGCAATCGCTAGATAAGAATGTTCCAAGAACCTGACTTGCAAGAGTCTCCTTTACCACTCATTTGGGTAGTCATGATGTGTGTGTCCTTGTGATTGGCTCTAAAAGCTCAGAATCTGCCACTTCATGCATTTCAGATGGCTAAAGAAGTGTTTTGTAAATGCAGAGGTTAATATTGCAAGTCACAAAATAACTTTACAACTATCTTGTGAACACAAGTAGGAGCGTTTTTGGTTTCATTTGGTATTCTGTTTACTGAAAAAATAAATTAATTAAAATTTTCCCTGTTGAAACATGTATACATGGATCTGTTCATGCACATTTCTACCCTCGTGTGTATAAGGAGCCACCATCACACACGCTTATGCAGATGTCCATGTGTGAGTGTACAGTGTGCACACACACATACACCCCTGCCTGCTCGCACCCTAGCCTTTTGTTCTAGTTTCTGATCATCTGCCGTGGTTAGTTTGTAAAGATTTGTATATTCTACAACATGAGTCTTGGAGACATAAGTGTTAGCTGCTACATCTTATTTGCAAATTTTTTTTCTCAATCTTCCTTTCATTACTCTAGACATTTGTCATACATTCAGTTACAAATTCACGGCCATCCAAAACCTTCCCCAGGTGGTGCGTGTTCCTTTTCCTCCTTGTGGAGGCAGGGTAGTGTGGCAGGATGAGCATGGCCTTTGAAGTCACTCATGTCACTCACTGGCCATGAGTAATAAGCTGTGTGACCTTGGGCAGAGACTCAGTCACTGAAGTCTCAGTCTCTCAGTTAGTAAAACAGTCGTGTGATGATGCCTGCCTCATGAGGTTGTGGTTAGGATGACAAGAGGTGGCATACACGAAACCACTGCTTCCTACCTGCCAAGTGGGAGGGGCAAACCTCTTTCCATCTGTAACCAGTAGGATAACTTCATCTACTGTGGAGAGGAGGCTTAAAGGTCATGGCCACCCTCACACCTGGCCTTCTCCAATCCTCTTAGTACCCCACACCTAGAATTGGCACCAAGTGCCAACCAGCAGCAGGGTTGCAAAAACCCCATTGGATTAAACCTTCTGGGTGTGTAGCCCAGGCCTGACCAGCTTTAGGGATTAGGAAGGGACTTCCTTCTATAGCAGGGAGCTCATTTCACTATCAGCCATGTCAGGTACTTGGAAAATACTTCCTGAAAAGACTGGACAGGAACAGCCCAGGAATGAGTCTGGAGGTACGGGTGACTGTCTTTGGGGAGAGAAATGACCTGCAGAACCACTGTTGATGGCTTACGTTTGTTCCTGGGATCAGGAAGAGCACAAGATTCATCCACTGAGATTCTCTGCTTGCTGCCGTATGTTGCCAACAAGCTTTTCTGCAGTTACAAACTGAGAACATGTGGTGTGGTCTGGACGTCTGTCCCCTCCAAATCTCATGTTGAAATGTGATTCCCAGCGTTGGAGGTGGGGCCTGGTGGGAGGTGATTGAATCATGGGAGCAGATCCCTCCCAAATGGTTTACTACCATTCCTTTCATGATGAGTAACTTCTCACTCAATTAATTCACATCAGATCTGGGTGTTTAAAAATCTGGAACTTTCCCTCTCACTTTCTTGCTCCCGCTCTTGCCAAGTGACATGCCTGCTCCTGCTTCACCTCTGCCATGATTGTAAGCTTCTTGAGACCCTCACCAAACGCTAAGAAGGTCTTGGTGCCATGCTTCCGCAGCCTGCAGAACCATGAGCTTCTGTTTATAAATTACCCAGTCTCAGATATTTCTTTATAGTAATGCAAGAACAACTTAATACAGAAAATTGGTACAGAGGAGTGGAGTGTTGATATTAAGAGACAAGAAAATGCAGAAGCGACTTTGAAACTGGGTAACAGGCAGAAGTTGGAAGAGTTTGGAAGGCTCAGAAGAATATAGGAAAGTGTAAAACTTCTTAGAGACTTGTTAAGTGGTTGTGACCAAAATGCTGATAGAAAAATGAACAATGAAAGCCAGGCTGAGGAGGTCTTAGACGGAAATGAGGAATTTATTGGGAACTGAATTAAAGGTCACCCATGTTAAGCCCTAGCAAAGAACTTGGCTGCATTGCATTCATGCCCTCGGGATCTGTGGAAATTTGATCTTAAGAGTGATGATATAGGGTGTCTTGCAGAAGAAATTTCTAAGCAGGAAGACATTTGAGAGTAGCCCAGCTGCTTCTAACAACCTGTGATCAGATGCGGGAGCAACGAAATGACTTAAAGTTGGAACCTAGGTTTAAAAAGGAAGCAAAGCGTAAAAGTTTGGAAAAAGTGCAGCCTAGCCATGTGGCAGAGAAATAAAAAGTTTTTTCAGGAGAGGAATCCAAGCAGGTTGTGGAACAAACTTGCTAGAAATATTAGCGTGACTAAAAGGAAGCAAAGTGCTAATTTCCAAGACAGTGGAAAAATGCCCCAAAGGCATTTCAGAAATCTCTAAGGCAGCCCTCCCATCATAGACTCAGAGGCCTAGGAGGAGAAGACTGGTTTTGTAGGACAGACAAGGGCCCCACTGCCCTGCTCAGCCTCAGGACACTGCTTCCTGCATCCTGGCTCCAATGGCCCCAGCCTTGGCTTAAAGTGCCCCAGAAACTCCTGGGGTGGCCACTTTGAAGAGTGTAAGCTGCTGCCAGCCTTGGTGGCTTTCGCATGCTGTTAAGTCTGCAGGTACATGGAATGTAAGAGTGAAGGAGGCTTGGCAGCTTCCTCTAGATTTCAGAGAATGTCTGAGAAAGCCTGGATGTTGAGGCAGAAGCCTGCCACGTGGGCAGAACTTCCACACAGAAACTTTACTAGAGCAATGTGGAGGAGTGATGTGGGGTTAGAGCTCCCATAAAGACTCCCTACCAGGGTACTGCCTAATGGAGCTGTGAGAATGGGGCCTCTGCCTCCAGGTACAAGAGTAGTAAACTCACCAGCAGCTTGTAACTTCTTCCTGGAAGTACTCAACTCCAACCTGTGACAGTAGCTGCCGTGGGCTGTACCCTGCAAACCACAGTGGCAGGGCTGACCAACAGCTCGGGAGCCCACCTCTCACACCAGGATGTGCAATCAAGGATTATGATGGAGCTTAAACATTTAATGCCTTCCCTGCTGGGTTTCAGACTTGCCTGGTGCCTATTACCCCTTTCTTTTGCCCAATCTCTTCCTTTGGGAATGAGAATGCTTACCTAATACCTGTACCACTATTGTATATTGAGAATATAAATAGCTTGTTTTTGATTTCATAAGCTCATAGATGGAAGGAATTCATCTCATAGATAAGAACTCATCATCATAGGTAAGACTGTGGACTTTGGACTTGAGACTTTTGTCTCAAGTTTTGAGTTGAGTCTCTAACTTTTGAGTTAATGCCAGAAAAAGTTGAAACTTTGGGGGACTATTGCAAAGCATGATTGTATTTTGAAATGTGAGAAGGATGTGAGATTTGGGGGCGGGGAGAGGTGGAATGATATGGTTTGAATGTTTGTTCCCTCTGAATCTCATGGTGAAATGTTATTCCCAGTGTTGAAGGTGAGGTCTAGTGGGAGGTGACAGGATCATAGGTAGATCCCTCATGAACAGTTTTGCATCGTCCCCTTGGTAATAAGAGATTTCTCCCTCCGTTAGCACAAAAGGGATCTGGTGATTTAAAAGTCGGGGACCTCCCCACTCTTGCTCTCTTGTCTCCCTTCTTACCATGTGACATGCCTGCTCCTGCTTTACTTTCTGCTATGATTATAAGCTTCCTGAGGTTCTCACCAGAAGCCAAGCAGATGTTTGTGCCATTCTTGTACAGACCGCAAAATCATGAGCCAGTTAAACCTCTTTTCTATATAAATCACTCAGTCTTGGGTATTCCTAGCAATTCAAGGAAGGCCTAATACAACATGGAACGTATTTTCTTTTTCCCCGGGATTATATTATCTGGACATTACCATGGATCAAAGCTACAGTCGTGACCTCGTCATGTTGCTTCTGGGCTACAACTAAACACATTTAAATATTAACTTAAAGGCCACGCAGTTTTAGAAATCTGGTGTCAGAGGCTTAACTATCAACTATTTATGTGGGTAGTCGTCAGATGTTTGGTTTGTGACGACTTTTGCACTGTTGTGTCACTATCTGAGGGCTTACTGGAAACCTCCCCATTTTATGTGGGAGAAGAAAAAAGAAGTGACACCTTGATGTTTTTCTCAGAAACTGTGGCTAGGGACTTCCCCCTGAAAGCAGGCAGATAATTAGTCATCTCAGAGACTCTTTTTAGCACAAGGTAGTCATAGGAAGACCATGTGAGTAAGGAAAGTTATGAGGCTTTGGTTCTAATCCCCACACATCTTCAGAATGTCTGTGGGATCTTAGGAGAATCACCCTCTCTGATTCCCAGTTCTCTCAGATGTAATAAGAGAAGGTAGATAGAATGCTGCCTGAGGGATTTTTTTTTTTTTTTTTTTGGTCTGACATTTTGTGATTTTCCTTTTTCACACACAAGTGGAGGATAATATTTTGTGATTTTACGGTAACCACAAAACTTACAGATCTGCAGAAGCTCGTCACTTTCCTTTAGAGTCACGAGAAGATTCTTCTAACAAGACTCAATGTATCTTCCTAGGTCTGTCTTTCCAGAGTGGTCCTTAGGCCTTTCGATACCCGAGTAGTCCTTCTAAAAGATACAACTAATGCCATTTTCACTTAAAAAATAATCTTCATTGGAAACTATTTACCACGTTTCCTCTTAACTGTGGGTAGCATTTTTCTATTTATTCACACGTCTAGTAATTTTTTATTGTGTGCTAGACTTTTGCGGATGATACTTTGTGTAGAGCCTGGATTTTCTTGTCTTCCTTTAAATCACGGTGAACTTTGTTCTAGCAGACAGTTAAATTCTAGTACATCCTCCTGGTCCTGTTAGGCTTGCTTTTCCTCTTCATTAGGACAGGTCCGTTTCTGTTTTGAACTTAGTCCTAGCACATGCCTCTTACCCTAGAATGTGTTCTTTACTTTTAAAGATGGTCTTTCCAGTATCACCACTGAAAGCCTGAGGTGCTCAGTGAGGTCCCTCTACTCTGCCTGGAACTTTGGAGTCTCCAATATTGCATCAGCTCTAGAATTACTGTCCGCCCTCAGCTCTGCAACAGGTGGTCTTCGCTAAGCAATACAGGGTCTCACTCAGCACATATATACCTTAACCCTGGATCAGGAATACTTATCCAGATTTCTACCTCCATCCCCCGAAACATACACACGATGTGCAGTTCCCTTTTCCTTCTTTCCCTGCCCCACACATCCCAGCTGCTTCAGCCACCCAGAACTTCTCTTCTGCCACCTAAGTTCAGCCTGAGCTCTGCCTTTTTTGGGCTGTGGAAAGAACACCTCCCTAGATGGAAAGCCAGGCCGATCATGTGTCTTACCTTGTAAGTTTCTCTTCTCTCAAAAATCATAGCCCTGTACTACTTGCCATTCAGTGCTTGAAAACAATCATCTCATGTATCTTGTTTGGTTTCATGACTGTTTTTGACAGAAGGGCAAGCCTGCTAGTTAGTCTGCCATCCACTGAGAAGTAAATCCCCAGATTTCATAGCAAGATGTCTGTAGATAACATCTAAAACTGAATATTTTTATTTTTTGAGGTAAGGTCTCACTCTGTCACCCAGGCTGGAGTGCAGTGGCACAAATATAGCTCACTGCAAACTCAACCTTCCTGGCTCAAGCGATCCTCCCACTTCAGACTTCTGAGTAGTTGGGACTCTAGGTACAGGCATGTGCCACCATGCCACCTAATTTTTTTTTTCTTGTTGTGACAGGGTCTCACTATGTTGCACAGGCTGGTCTTGAACTCCTGGACTCAGGTGATCCTCCTGCCTTGGCCCCACAAAGTGCTGGAATTACAGGTGTGAGTCACCGCATCCAGCTCAAGCTGAATAATTAAGAAAAAACATACAGGCATATTTTCAGGATACGAAGGTAATCTGTAGACAGTCCAGTGTCAGCAATAGTCAAAAGTAATTCTCTCTACTTTGTGACTGGGACTGGCTGGGGTGAGGAATGGGGCTGGGTTCAATTGCTTTTTTAAGAAAAAGTCCTTCTGTATAATTTGATTTTCTAAACCATGTGTCGGTATTATTCACTATTGTTTATCTCTGTAGAAAGCCCAACCAAACTCTTTAGTTTAGCATATGAGGCTCCTTACCCACTTTGCCCATGCACTTCAAATTCCTCGACAGTGGACTTCTCCCCCTTTCCGCATGGCAGGATGCCTTGGCCCCGCCTCATTGACCCTACCCATTTATCTCATCATCCAATCCCGAGGCCTTTCTCCCCATCATGCTTTGGCCCTTGAGGGCAGTGGGAGCCGCATGTCTCTGTTTGGCAGGCAGTGTGCCAGGAGCGCTGCCGCCTCTCCATGTCTGTCTTAGCTGTGTCACCTCTTGCGCATTTTCCATCTGTCAGCCTGGCTTGCTGGGTCTCAGATTCACTGCCTCTTCTCATGAATAATCTAAGAAACAAAAGCTGCTCAGTAGTTTACCTAATTCTTAATGCCTCTTGCTAGTAGAATAATCAAAATGAAATAAAAGTGAGAATGGCAAAAAGTATACTTGATACAATTTTTAACCACAAAGATGTATAAAATGATAAAATATTCTACACTATATTGATTTATATAAAATTTGACCCAGAAAAGTAAAAGTTGGTAGAATTAAAGGCGTATGTACATCAACCACCACGACAAAAAGCTTTATTCAGTACAATGTGATGTGGACAAAACAAACAGATCAATGACTGAAACTGGTACTATTTAATGTCAGGGAGAAAAACAGAATAGATGCCAAAAATAATTCTGTTAACGTAAAAGTGAAAGTCAAAAAATAGGAAACTGTTGAATAGCCACGTATTAGAAAATTGATGAGGGGAATAAATTGGCTTAACAGAGTTTATGCTGGAAAGTATTTTCTTAACAAAATTCCGAATATCCCCAGGATGAAGATGATGGGTTCGTAACAACTACCGTGTTCTTCCATATCTCTTATTTTTATCCAAGGCTGTCCTTTTGTCTAGAAGATGCTCTTCTGACTTGGCCTCCTGCCAACTTCTACCCACCCCTTGGTTCACTGATATCTCCTCTGTGAAGACTTTCCTGCAGCCCAAGGTCCTTTCTCTGCACCTTCTTTCCACTCCCGCTATCCCTTGTATGTCTTTTATGTGGCTTGACTGTGTTGTTTTTTTTTTTGTGACTTTAGAGATACAATTTCCCTCTGTGGCCCAGGCTAAAGTGCAGTGGTGCGATCGTAGCTCACTGCAACCTCGAACTCCTGAGCTCACGTGATCCTCCTGCCTTGGTCTCCAAAGTACTGGGATTACAGGTGTGAGCCGCTGTGCCTGGCTGACTGTGTTGTATTAAACATGCATCTGTCCATGGGCTTGAACTTCTGCGTGTATCTTGGTGGATTTGGCTGTGGATCACCAGTATCCAGCAGATTTTTTGGTTCAATCCGCATTGTTCAACATGAGTAAGTTTTGGATGAAGCCCTCACCTGAACACTAGGAGAGGAGAAGAGGAGGTGTACAAAGATGACTAAGATAGAGCTCCCATCCTCAAGAAGTGTGTATCTGGCAAGCAGATGGCCAGAGGAAGTTTTAAAACTGGCTACAGTGGGAGGCCCTGAGAGGCCCTGTGCCCAGTGACTGAGCTCAGAGCTAGTTGAGGTAATCTAGGATTTCTTTTTTTGAAAATACAGTGGGAGGTTGGCCAGGTGCAGGGGTTTACGCCTGTAATCCCAGCACTTTGGGAGGCTGAGGTAGAAGGATCACTTGAGGTCAAGCATTTGAGACCAGTCTGGGCAACACAGTGAGACCCCCATCTCTATGCTGAGCGTGGTGGGGTGTGTCTGAAGGCCCAACTATTTGGGCTCCTGGCAGGTTGAGTCTGCAGTCAGTCATGGTCTCCACTGGACTCCAGTCTGGGCAACAGAGAGAGACCCTGTCTCAAAAAAGAGAAAAGAAAAAAAGCAGTATTTCTCTTGCATTATAACTTTTAAAAAATGAAAAATTTAGACAAAAGAGAAAATCACTCATATTTCTTTCACATAACGTAACTATTTTAATTTTTTAAACTTCTTTCTCTGTAAGTTTTGGGCTTTAGAAAACCTTTTTATTTTGAAATGATTATAAATTCACGGGAAGTTGCAGGAACAGAACAGAGATGTCCTTTCACTCAGTTTTCCCCAGTGGTGAGGTGACATCTTACTTGTGAATAATACAGCCTCAAAGCCAGGGAAATGACATTGGTCCAATCTCCAGACCTTATCCAGATCCCACCAGTTTTACATGATAGGGCTTTTTGCTAATGGAGTTATAATAGGCTCGTATGTGTGATCCATCTCTCATTTCTTTAATTAACTTTCTCTCATGCAGCTTTTTAAACATTATTGCATAAATCATTTTTAATGGCTACATAATGAACATTCACCCACCCCCAGGTAGCAGTTGGCTAAATTCCTCCCTCTCCTATGAAGTTTACATTACCTCCAATTACACCGTTAGGAACTATGCTTCTGTATTTTATATTCTTCTTATATACATATTACTATTTTTTTTTTTTTTGAGACAGAGTTTTACTCTTGTTGCCCAGGCTGGAGTGCAATATCACAATCTCGGCTCACTGCAACCTTTGCTTCCTGGGTTCAAGCGATTCTCCTGTCTCAGCCTCCTGAGTAGCTGGGATGATAGGCAGCTGCCACTATGCCTGGCTAATTTCTGGCATTTTTAGTAGAGACAGGGTTTCACCACGTTGGCCAGGCTGTCTTGAACTCCTTACCTCAGGTGATCCACCCGCCTCAGCCTCTCAAAGTTACAGGCATGAGCCACTGCACCCGGCCTACTTTTTTCTTAAGACAGGAAAGATTTAAACATCTATTGGTTTTGGGTGTGACCAAGTACAGAGGGGGCAGTTGAAGATACAGGGGAGAGGGCTTCTGATTAGAGAAAGCACCAGAGGGGTTGGGGACATGGGTGGCTGAGGGCATTAATGGCCCCAATTTTTTGCCCCTCCCTGTCTGCAAGCCCTTTGCCATGTAACTTTGGAGTTCTTCTCATAATAGCACAGCGTTTATTTCCTTACTCTGCAGGGCTTGCTTTGGCATGCAGAATGAAGCAAAGGTCAGGGTGCCAGTTCTGAGCCTAGGCCTCAAGGGGCGTTGAGTGTTTCCAGGGCTCTCTCTTGAGCCTCTGTCATAGATGCGAAAATGCACCTGAGCCAGCCTGCTGGAGGTGAGAGACCAGGGAGCAAGGTGACATCTCCCCAGGTGCCTCTGCCAAGGGTGGCTTAGATCAGCCAACAGCCTGCAGCCCCTCACACGTGATGTGTCCAGCCCGAATCAGTAAAGCTGTCTGACTGACCTGAAACACACAGGCAGTAAAGTGTATATCATTATATGCCACTGAGGTATTGATGACTTTTTACCTGGGAATTCTGCAGCAAAAGCTAACTGATACACAGTGCCCAGGATAGAGGTAGAGGGAAAGAAGAAAAGAGGTCAGATCTAGGTAAGTCCAGGCATTACTGAAAGAGCTGCTTTTCTGTGGATGTGGTCGTGTGCTTTGCAAAGACCATTTCTCTTCTTCCTCTGATGCCGGGTGGGCAGAGGATGACCATGCATCTTAAATGAGCCACTTAACTGTACATGAGGAATTAAACTTTTTCTTTTTTTTTTTGAGACAGTCTCACTCTGTCACCCAGGCTGGAGTGTAGTGGCGCGATCTCGGCTCACTGCGACCTCCACCTCCCGGGTTCAAGCAATTCTCCTCTCTCGGCCTCCCGAATAGCTGCGACTAAAGGCATGTGCCACCTTGCCCAGCTACTTTTTGTATTTTTAGTAGAGATGGGGTTTCATCGTATTGGTCAGACTGGTCTCAAAATCCTGACTTCAGGTGATCCACCTGCCTTGGTCTCCCAAACTGCTGGGATTACAGGCGTGAGCCACCACGCCCAGCTGGGAATTAAACTCTTAAAGGTTCCCATCTCAGCTACCAGGGCCAAGATAGGAGAAAAGAGAAGTTAGGCTTTTGTTTAAAGAAAGCAAGAGACAGGCCACTCTATGAACCAGGGCTGCCATAGACAATTCCACAGGCTGTGCCCTGCACAAGCGCTCCTGGCCAGGGGCAGCGTGAGATGCATTGACTGCAATGAAGCATGGATGGGAAGAGAGAAGAGAGAAGACTTCCTGCCCGAGCTTCTTAAACACAAGAACATGTCTGCATCAAAGTGCAGCTTATACCCTGTGTACCAAAAAGAGTTTCACTGATAAGAATGAGGGGGAGATAGCACCTAAAATCAGATACAGAATTTCCTCAGTATCAAAAAACTAAGTTGCTTCTTTTCTGAAGCCCTTGATATTTACAATGAAAATAAATTTTATGTCCCACAGATAACGCTGGTTTAGTTTTGTATGTTGGTGTCGCCCGTAGCTGCATGCTCCGTTTTTGAAATGAGAGAAAGTAAAAAGTAAGGAGTCTCTCCTGTTTCTCTTTACAGGATTGTTTTCCTGCTCTGTCAAGTGGGGCTCATCCTTCAGCTCCACACTCAAGGGGCAAGGATTCCTACGGTTACATATTCTGACATCAGTGCCACAGAGGGAAGCCACTCAAAGGGAAAGTCTTGGGTCTATGGGTGTGGGGCAGGACTTTCTCGAGTTCCTGTGAGTCAGAGAGTCTCAAGAAGGGAAAGCTCCACGGAGTCATTCAGACCACCCTTTCATTTAACAAATGAGGAAAACGAAACGATGCCAGATGGGGAGGGACTGGTCCAGGGTCACATAGCTCATCAACACCACAGCAGCAACGAAAAGCCAGAGGCTTTTACTTCTCTTCCTTCGTTCTTTTTCTTCCACTGTCATCAAACCCAAGGAACAGGGATGGACAGTTGTTGTAATACTGGGCCAGGAGGAGAGGCTTTAAATGAGAGTCTAAAGCAACGTCCCTTTCAGAAAGCTCTGCTGGCCTGAGCGCCTTCCCCAGTGCTTTGCCTACACGGCACCGTGCAATACAGCCGTGGTGCCTGCCTCGTGCCTCAGTGTGCTCTGGTTGTATCTCAGGTCTCCCTGACCGGGAGAAATCTCCCGGAAGAGTCAGAGGCTGGTCACATCCCAGGCCAAACGCCCCGGGCCCTGGGTTAGGATTCACAGCATTGAGTGCTGAAATTTCCCAACAGCAGTTAAACTCTGGGTTCTGACACATGCCTGGATGAGGACCAGCTGGGCCTAGATTTCTCAAATGCCCTTGGAAATGCTACTCTTCCATCAGTGGCAGAGAGCAGGGTGAGCAGTGGGGACAATACAGGGAGGGACAGACTGTGCTCCCAGACACAAAGACAGCCAGCCCAAATACGCAGCAGAGCCTGGGCCCGGTGGGTGCCAGTCCTGCCTGGTGGGTGCCAGTCCTGCCCTGTCTACCCTGCTGTGTGGCTTTGGGCATATCCCCTCTCCTTTCTGGTCCGTGGCCTCCCAGTCTGTGACATGGAGTGGACTGGATGGTCACTAAGGCCCCTCCCAGCTTGGTCATATGTCCAGCCTTGGACAATGTGTAGACTCAAAGAAATTAGCCAAGAAGAGCCGTCTCCAGACACTTCCTCTTGCTCCACCCTGCCTCTGTGTCTGGTTCCTCTCCTGGCATTTTCTATTTTCTGCTCTGTCTGGACAGAAGGGCTTGCTTGCTCTGTCTGTCTCCCAGCCTTCCCTAGGAAACTGTCTTTGCTTGGAGCACTCTGTTGCACAGGGTGCCCCCGCCACTCAGCTCTGTGCCATGGGCTCCGGAGGACCACAGAACAACAGGGTGGTGGGGGAGCCTTCGGGTCAAAGTCTTGGGCAGCTGCCAGGCAGAAGGGAAGTGCCGAGGCTGGCCCTGCCGCAGGGTCACAGGGCTCTCCCTTCTCCCTCTGCACCGTCTCCTTGGCCTGGGTGAGCAGAAGGTCCTGGATGCTGCAGCCACGGAGGTGGGAGGCAGAACAGCAGGGACTTGGAGGAGTGACTCTTCAAGGATGAGGTCTGGAGACCAGAGCAGGAAGCCCTCAGGATAGAGAGAGCACGGGCAAGGTGGTCAGTGGGCTGATGGGCAGCCCTGCTCAGATCCCTCCCCAAGAGCAGAGTGGTCACACACCCTGGAATTGCCTGGCCCAAACAGCAAATTTTTGTGAACTCCCATATTTTAACTTAAAAATCCAGTGCCTGACACATGATGGACACTCAGTAAATGTTTGCCGAATTCATATGAATCCTGCATTCTACCACATCATTTGTGTAATTCCTGATTTTTGAGCTCTTGAAGGCGTCTTGTACCCCCAGCTCACTGCCTTGTACCTCCTGAGAAGCAGGGCTGGGCTGGAGAGAGCTCTGGGTGTGTCATCAGGCACCCTGAGCTATTGCTGGACCAAGCCGCTGCACCTGCCAGCGCCCTGGTTTCCCCCTCTGTGAGACAGGATAGAGAGGCAGGGCCACAGGCCTCACCCAGCTCAGGGATGGCAGCTGCTGGCACTCCAGTGTCCACCAATGTGTCTGAGGTAGCCAGCGAACCGAGCACCGGGGCAACGTTTGAAGGGAAACTGAACCTCACCAGGGTGAAGCTTGTGCCGAATCGGCAGGAAAGAGTGTTTCATACTCTGCCACCTCTAGCTGTGTGTTGAATATTCCATGCTCGTATGTTTCTGGGTATGATCAGAAGCTTGGAAAATGAGTTTCCCAGCGTTGTGACCCACATGTATATCTGTGTTAAAAAAAATGCTGAAGTCTGCATCATGCTTTTCAGATTTGTTAATTCATTCATTTATTAATTCATTCAAAAAACATTCATTGAATACCACAACGTGGCAGAGGGTAGGGTCCCCCCTCGGAAGGAGAGGCTCAGTGAAATGAACAGACAGTTATACTGCAATGTGCAAAGTGCTGTAACGATGGTGTGAACAAAGCGTTTCGGGTGGTTTTCAATGGCACTCACCTTTTCCTCTGGAGCACAGAGTGTGTCTATATGCTCATCACCATCACTCCCTGAAGAGGAGACTGTGTATGGAGGAAGACACTGAGGCTCAGAGAGGTTAAGTGACACACAGAGGACCACACAGTCCTTACCTTCTAATGCCAAGTCCAGTGCTAAAGGGATTGCTTTGTATGTTACCCCACAGCCATGGATATAATGTTATGACTTACTTCCTGTTGGGGTTCTTTTAGTGAATCACTATTGCTTTATTAAGTCTCTTTTGTCCTGTTTTAAAAAAAAAACTAGTAAAACTAGCTGCTTGCCCACTTTCTTTATAAAACAGCTATCTGATGGGCTTGTGTTAGCCTTTAAGGAAATAAAACTATTTTAAGATTTTCTTCTTTGGTCCTACCTTGGGCTGAATAGTCATTCCCATCCCTTCCCTCCACAGAGAGTCATGGTCTTTAGAACATCTAGGCGAAACCTGCCCAGGTTTGTCAGCTGCTGGGACCATTGTTACCACTGTGGGGTCCCTTTTCAGCTGCACATGTGTCAAACTGACTTTGCTTTCCTTTAACCTCCCAGAAATTAGACCCACAAAACACAGAGCTGGTTCACCTAAGTCAGAGCAGAGGCAGAGGCTAGTGAAACCCCTTTACCCTCTGACAACAGTTTTCTTCAGGATTCTTGTGAACAGTGAACATGTTTGAATTGGGCCCTGACTTTGCTCTGTGACTCTGGCCCCATCTTTGAACCTCTGTAAGCTCCCGTGAGCTCGTCTGTCACACAGATAGAGATCAACAGTCACACAGCTCGCAAAAAGACACCAGGGTTTACAAAGCAATTTGTAAAAAGCGACCTCCCTGATGAATGGAGGGTGCCCATCAGGCTTCTCTAGGATGTGTGGGCAAGGCAGCATGAATATTGGAAAGAGACAGGAATTTGGAATTAGAAGATCCAATTTCAGACTCTGCATCTGCCTCTTATGAGCTATGTGACTTTGAGCAAGTTTCCAACAGCCCTAAGCCTCAGCAACAAAACTAGGATGATGATGGTGCCTTCCCCACCCACCTTACCCCCAAGTTGTTAAGAGAATCAAACAGCTGAAGGCCTGCTAACCAGGCTGTCTGGCCACGTGCTGGTCAGTGCCAGGACTGAGGCTGAATTTCTCCTTCAGCAACCGCAGTCCTCCCGGAGGATGGGAGTCTTGTGAGCTTCTGACCGTAAGCTCCTTCCAAGACGAGAAAAGGAAGCTGAGATGTCTCACTTCTTTAAGCCGTCTCCCAAGCTCCCTCCATAGGCCCACGTTACCCCACGAGCCTTCTGTATTCCCAAAACCCTTTCAGAGGGGCTTGCCTCCCGTCCTCCTGGTGCAGCACCAAGGCGCTGTGCAGTCGGGAGGCAGATTTGCTGCTTCACACTGTAGAAAATTCGGGACTGTTGAGTGGCAGTGACCCCCACCACGGGAATGCCTCTTTTCCACCCTACAAAGCTCCTCTGGGCAGGTGCCAGGTTCCTAGGTTTGGGTTCCCTCCACTACGAGGGGCTCAGCCCACTTGGAAGTAAAGAGGAAACAGCCCAGCTACCGACTTGCACAGGGGACCCTCTGAGAAGGTTTGCCAGTGAGAAGACCATCTCCGGCTGCTCCTCGAGTGTTGCTGGGGTGTACTCTGCTCTGCCTGTAGGCCTCCCCAGCCCAGGAGGACCCGTTCCACCTGTTGGAGATTTGCTGGCTACCTCCAGGTGGCCAGCGAGGGTGTGTCAACTTCGCAAATAAGGAAAGCCAGGATAAGAGGCAATGTTTGCCCCTGTGAAACAAGGTTTGCGATAGTTTTGTGATAATTCCGATTAGGCTGTTCCAAAACCATTATTTTGCCAACAGTAGCTCTCCTCTATTTTTTTCTTTCTTTCTCTCTTTTTTTTTAAGAAATCAAAGGCCATGACTGTTCACCTTTCCTTTGAAGTATTATGTCTATTTGCTTATTTGATTCAGATAGGTTCAGAACCATATGACTCTGCTTTTTGTCTAAAATGTTCCTTCTTTAAGCCACCGTAGTAAACAAACATCTGTGGAATAAAACAAAGTATGCTATACAATGACTATTGACTGAACAGAAAATATTCGTTTATATTTAAAGGCAAGGTACATAAGTTATATCAGTAATCATTGACCATAAGCCAATTTTCAACATAACCTGAGGTTGTCTCTAGAAATTCCATCAGGTCTTCTAGAAGAATGACATTTTCTATGTGGTATAAACATTCTTTCTTTCTTTTTTTTTTTTTTTTAAGACAGAGTCTCACTCCGTCACCAGGCGCCAGGCTGGAGTGCAGTGGCGTCACCTCGGCTCACTGCAACCTCCGCCTCCCAGGTTCAAGCAATTCTCCTGCCTCAGCCCCCCAAGTAGCTGGGACTACAGGCGCGCACCACCACGCCCAGCTAATTTTTTTTGTATTTTTAGTAGAGACGGGGTTTCACCATGTTGACCAGGATGGTCTCGATCTCTTGACCTTGTGATCCGCCCGCCTCGGCCTCCCAAAGTGCTGGGATTACAGGCGTGAGCCACCGCGTACCCACATAATGTTTTTCTTACATATATCGAAATAATTTTGAGAGAAAATCCATAAGCATGTCACATAATATCATACAGGATATAGTTGAGAAAAGCTGCTTGCAAGAGTAAAAGTAAAGGCAGATTTTGTGATTTCCAAGTACCGAGATACAGATCTAGCCCAGCCTACCACAGTGGAAGAGAGTCAGGAATGTCCAGATCCCTGCCAAATTCTTGAAGACTTGAGCTCTGAGGGTCTGCAAACCTGTGGAAGATGTCTCCTTCCACTGTGGGGCGTGGCAAGGCCAAGGCAATCAGTTCCAGCAGCTCCCCACACCTCAGCTTTCCTCCTGTAATTCAGACCATGGGAGAGGCACAGCTCAGCCTTTCTCTTTCTTCACTTTTGTTCTCATCTGATGGGGCACTGAAACCCTCAGCCTTCCTTCAGTCAGTCTAGTGCAGAGCCAGACTTGACCCAAGAGGCCGTCAGTCTGTCTTGCTCTCAAGGACAGCCACTGATTGAATAGTTCAGTGACAACTCAGTGTTCTGGGCAACCATCTATTTTATTTTCACGTGACTCAAATAGTTGATCCTTATATTGAGCTAAAATTGGCCTCCCTGAAATTTTAGCCATGGATTCCAATTTCTTGCTGGGAAGCTATGCAGAATAGAATGTATGCCTTCTTTCACGTGACTGCCCTTACGAATAGATGACAATAAGTCTCCAGCCAAAGCAGCCAGTTCCTTCAACTTAGGGAACAGAGTTTCTTAGGGATTTAGGGGATTTGGTCTCCACTCCAGAATCCTGTTAAAACTATGGATGATCTCCCCAGAAAGACGCACACCTGCATACACTCCCATTTGCAAACATCCTTCTCCTTCTGAGCCCACCCATGCATCTCTTTAAAAGCCAATGGACCCTAAGTAGGCACCTTGCATCGGAACTCTAAAACCAGGTGCTGGAGGTGGAAGGGAACTTAAGGACTCAATCTCCTCACTTCACAGGTAAGAATTCCATCTGTAAACACTTGGCTCCTGGCTTGCTGGCTCCAACATCAGGCCCTGGCTGCAATTGAATGGTAGTAGAGCCTTCGGCAGTGCAGGTGAACGAAAGAAGTTTGAAAGCTCTTTTGGTGTTTCCTCCCCATGTGGGGAGGTCAGTCAGTGCAACAGCTCTAGCCTGTCTCCATCTCATCACTTGGGGCTTCCCCAGGGAAGGGAGTGACTGAACTTGCTTGCTGAATTTGGACAGAAGAAACCCGGCTTGCTTAGCTACTTTCCACCTGTCCCCTCGGGAATGAGTTTCCCCCTAAACCCTGCAGGCCACTTAACTCCCCTCTTCCTCTTCATTCTTAAGTCTTAGACGGGGAATGAAGCTTTTGTCTATAAAAATGCTGATACTATAGCTCCCATCAGCTGCTCCTTGGTTCTCCTTCTCATGTTTTCTGAATTCAATCAGAAGACGGGTGCCCTCCGCATCAGTCTCCTCTTAGAAATATGGAATTGTGGCTGGGAGCAGTGGCTCACGCTTGGTAATCCCAACACTTTGGGAGGAGGCCGAAGTGGGTGGATCACCTGAGGTCAGGAGTTTGAGACCAGCCTGGCCAACATGGTGAAACCTCATCTCTACTAAAAATATAAAAATTAGCCTGTCATGGTGGTGCACACCTGTAGTCCCAGCTACTCGGGAGGCTGAGGCAGCAGAATCGCTTGAACCCAGGAGGCGGAGGTTGCAGTGAGCTGAGATTGTGCCATTGCACTCCAGCCTGGACAACAGAGCAAGACTCTGCCCCCAACTCCAAAAAAAGAAATATGGGATTGTACAGGATTTATTGTTTTGTAAGCTGCCTTAGAAATATTTTTTGCTTAATAATATACCGTGATGCTTCTCCATGTCATTAAATATTCTGGATTTTGGAGGAGATTCTTGAGACAGGGAGAGAAAGAGACACAGAGACACAGGAGACAAAGAGAAAAAGGAAGGACATGAAGGAAGAAGGAGGAGAATGAAGGACGAGAAAAGAAGAAATGTATAGAGACATAAGAGAGACAGATAGAAGTGAGGAAGGGAGAGAGGGCAGAATCTGGAGTCTTGGGAAGCTGAATCATAAATAGGAGATGATGAGGCAAGGGTCAGAGAAGGAGGTGGGTTTTGGTCACCGGGTAGCTCAGGGATATTTTCCTCTCCCTTCCACACATTGACAATTACCACGCTTGCTGCATTCCCCAAGGACCATCTTGAGGGGCTGCTTAGTCTCTGATAACCCCAGAGGTGATGTGACTCTCTGGGGAGTAGCCTGGATGGGTGGCAGGTTGGCAGGGAAGTCAGACACAGGCCAGCACTCCAGTGCCTTTCATGTGACACAGCTTCTTGACTCTCTAGTGTCCTGGTTGTCCTCCAGGGATGTTTTCGCAGTGACCTCATAGAATGTGATTTTGATTTTTAAGCATCCATAGATTGCTCAACTTAAACTTTGTCATTTTTGTTTTACAAAAGTATTCCACAAGTTACCCTGGCACCACTTCTTCTTGAGACATCTCCCCTGTCCCTGGCCTTGTAGCCCCAGCCTAGGGCGACTCTCTTTTCTGCTCTGTAGCACCCAGGCCTTCCTCTGTCACAGTTCTTATCACACTGCATTGAAATGATCTGAAAGCTCATTGCTGGCAGGGAGCAGGCGTGATTCATCTCTGTCTCCCTGGAACCCAGCTGGCAAATGATCTGGTCAGGTGATTCTCAAACTGTGCCAAGCAGAGCCCCTGCACTTTCAAGGAGGTGGTATGTAAGGCACCCCAGCAAAGGGAGGTGATTTGGGACACTGTTGAGGGGACCCCAGGTCCCCTGTCCTCTATCTTTAACCAGAGCACCTGTGCTTTTTCTGCTTATGTACTGGATTTCCCCATGAGATTTCACTTTAAAAAGAGTTTCCTTTTCTTTAAAACAAAAGTTTCAAGAATCGCCAATCTAGTCTGTTTCCTTGGGTTATGTGTATTTCACACATTCATGGGAGTTACAGAGGAAAGTTTAGTATCTGAACACTACCCTGCTTTCTTCTTCCTTCTCTAGTCCCATTTTAGGGTTAACATCCCCACCTCCAACCCTCCCCTCTTATGGGGAAAAGGATTAGAAGAGGATTACATACCTGTTGTAGAATAAAAATACGTGTCCTCTGACAAGAGGGAGATATTTCTAAGGAACAGGAAATCCTTATGGCCAAATTACTTTACTGACGAGTATGTGTAAGTGCTTTAGGTGACAGACACCAAGGTGCGCACTGTATCGCCTGTCCTGGTACCTTACAGTTAAGTTGGGAAGGTAAGACTTACTACCTGAACAACTGGGACTGTAAGTGTTTCTGAGGCAGGATATAGCTACAAAATTTCCCTGTAAACTATCCAAGTCAAAATGGAACTGTGTGGTAGAAAGAACAACTCTGGGTCTCAGTGCCTGGATTCTGGTCTCTGCGGTGCACTTTACAACTGTGTGTTCTCAGATATGTTATTAACCCCTGAGTGTCAGATTCCTTCTCAAACTGTCCTTTATTCTGATTATCAAACAAGATATGAACTGAACATCTTTTAGAAACTATAAAGACCAGTTAGAAATGATGATTATTGGTGATGATGAACCTGAACCTGAAGGTGGGGGTGGGACCATGTTATCTCACCAGCAGCAGGGGGCCCCTTGTCCAGCAGACAGGAGGCCTGAGAGATTTCAGAAATTTCCTTTGTCAAGTAGCTCAAGTGGCCTTATTCTCCCACTGAAAAGAAGTAGGTTCTCTTATTTATAACCCCAGACCTGCAGAATCTCTGGTCTGACTGATCTATGTAGATTGCACATGCGGGTAAGGAATGAAAATCCGAGCAAGCATGGGTTAGTTTGGCCTCTTTCCAGTAAGGGCCAGCCGTGGGTTTCTGCTTAATTGCCCCTGGTGTCTATTAATGGACTCGCTGGAGAGTGACCAATAGCTTAATTGGAGGAGCGTGCTGAGGGCTGGCACCAGCCAGACACCTTGGGCAGGGCTGTGAAGGCCAAAGCTATTTCTTGATTAGAACACCCTCTGATCCCCCACCAGCTCCTGACCCCTCCAGCTCAGGGGAGCAGATAAACTGAGGCACAAGGGTGACAGGAAGGCTGCTAAGGAGTTTGCAGCTGAACTGTGGAAGCAGAAGCAGACGCAAAGGAAGCCATGGGCCAGAGAAGTGACGTGGCACCTACAAAATGGCCAAACCCAAACGAGACCCGCTCCTTCTGGTTCCAAGTCCAGACTCCTTCCCACGGCATCCTCCGCTTGCACCTCTCCAAAGGGGGACATGAATTTGCCCATCACAGCCCGCCCTTCCCACTCTTTCATTCCCTTCTCTAAATGCCGTGGGTGCCTTACCCAGGCTTCAGGGTGATCACAGCTGGAATGTAAGTTACAAGAAAAAAAATGCTCACAGGCCGTCAGTGTTGACTTAAGTTAGTTTTATGATGTTACTTAAATATGTACATATATAAAACTAGTTATAACTTCCTAAACTATACAACTCTAAGACTAAAATAAATGTACAGATTAAATATCATCAAACGATCACAACAATAAAGTTAATGAAGGAGGCGGCTTTGCTGAAAGATGATTGCCGCTCATAAAAGAACAGCCATTGTTCAAGTTCTTCAGCATCCAGCTTGCCATGCACCAGGTACCGGTCAGCTCCGTTTGAATAATCACCAAAGCGCGGTACCGTCATACCATTTGACCTTCACGTGGAACAAGCTCGTTATTTCCATCCTGCATCTGGCCCTGTGCTTCACCCAATTGTTCATGCCAATGAAAGTGCTGCTGCTTATTGCCAAGTGCCAAGGACAGGTCTGAAGTGGAGTCCTTAATTGTAAGCTATCATCTGGATGATTCAGATAATGTTTAACTTAGCATGGTAATGAAAACAATGAATATAAAGATTCTCCATGAAAAGCTCATGGATCCCCTGGGATATGTTGACGTGCGACTGTTTTGTCCTGGGACTTTGGAGGAGAAAAGGAAAAGCTTTTCGTGAGATGGCAGATGGGGATTTTGCTTCACACTGCTCCCTGGTGGTGGCCTCTGGACCACACAGTCCCCAGTGTCTACCTACCCAGTGCAGTTCCAGAGGCATGTCAGTGCCTAAGAGGGGAAGGGGAGAAAGCATAGCAACAGGGAACCTTCACATATTGGCTGGGCTGAGGGGCTTGGGCAACAGGATGAGAATGTGGGTGGGGCAAGCTAGGTCTTGGTTAAGTCTGAGTTCTTTCTCCCACATGCTCCTCCTTCTTTGCCTCCCACAGCCACTTCTACAGGTACCATGGCTATTGTTGAAAAGTGGCAGAGTGTGTGTCCTGGAGGAAGAGTCCCAGACCTTGGGAGGGAGACGTAGCGCCCCCTAGAGTCAGCGATTGGGACTCCCGAGGCAGAAGCAGCAAGTGGAGTGGGCCCAGAGGAGATGTGCTGCCCCACAGGCTCCCTCCGAAGCTGGAGATGGGGTGCCTGCCCCAGGAGTACGGTTTGGACTGCAAGCCCGTCTGGAGAGCTCAACATTCTCCAGCCCTCATCTCTGCCCATGTTAAACCGTTGGCCTGGGCCCTGGTAACGTCACCAGCATTCACAGTGGCTTCAGGAGGCTCTTTTCAAATACCCAAGGGCTGGGATCACAGCCTCTTCACTACCATGTCCCCTCTCAAAGGTATCCAAATTCTACCCTTTCATGAAGGCCCTGCTAAAATGCTGTTTGGAATCACACAGACCAGCATTCAAATCCCACTTACTCATTAAGCCAAGTTTCTTAATGCTTGTGAGCCTCAGTGCTCTTACCTGTAAAGTGAGAGTAACAGTGCCTTTGGCTCGGACTTATGGTGAGAACTAAATAGGAAAAGGTCTTTAAGATGCACGGCCCAATGCTGGGCGCATGAGGCTTTTGGTGAGTATAAGGCCCTGGTGCCCTTTTCAGGGCCACGGCAGGTCACACGCTTGTTGAGTCAAATACATTTGAAACCCCCTGGATGTTTACAAGCTTCCTCTCTAGGGCTCTCCAGGGCTAACCACAACTAGCTATGGCCACACTGCTGGCTGCATGACCTTGCCTACACCAGTCACCACTGCTGGCCCTACCACTGGAGCCTCGGAAGATGCTGCCACTCTTCCCTGAACAAGGCCAGTCCTAGTTTCATACTGTGATTTTTATTTGTCCACCCCGAAGGACTTTCCCATGCCCTGAACTGCCTGTGCAAGCTCGTATTTGGCCCCTCTCTGGTGTATATTATGCTCCAGCCTGGAATTGTGGTGAAGCCAGAAGCTATTCTGAGATCTTTCCGCTATTTCGGGTTCCAGCTTGGACGTGGGGAGAGAATCCAGGACTCTCTGCACATGTCTCAGCCACAATTTCCAAGACTGCTCCTTTTATGTCCTGACACCCTCAGATCCAAAATAGCCCTGACCTAGAGGAGGTGCCTGGACCAGCTCAGATGTAGCAGGGATGTGCACGTGCCATCCAGCCTGTAGCTGGGCTAGAGAGAGTTCTGGAAGAGTTAGGTCTTGGGCGGATGGGGAGAACTGAGCTCCAGAGAGGCAGCCAGGGTTACACCCTCACCCCACAAGCTGTCAGGCTTTGGGGCTGGGGGCCGCTCCATGTGGAGCAGCAGCTGCCTCTAGTCCTGGCCAGAGAAAGGAGGAGTGTGTTTTCTGCCTGCTGAGTTCTCAGGTTGTGTACCTCTTCCTGGGCTGGCTAGCATTAATTCATCTATCCCACAGATATTACTGCGTGCCTGTTATATGCCACTCACTGTCCTGGGCTCTGGGGTATAACTGTGGCCAAAACAGACAAAAATCCCTGTTCTTGTGGAGCTTACATGTAACAAAAATCATAATAAATAAATTGCACTGTTGGATCTAGCTTGCAAAGCACCTTTCCATGCCATTTCTTGGTAGAAATCTGATCGAATACTCTGTGCTAACACAATACATGTAGTTTTCCACTCGCCTGTCCTCAGTTCATCCTTCCAGTAATCCCCTGAGTTAGACACCACTCCATTTTACTGACAAGGGAACCAAGACTGCAGGAGAGGCAGTAAATTCTGTGAGGTCCACACAGCCCGGAAGTGAATCTTAACCCAAGTATGTCTGACTTGAGGGCCCAGGCGAGATCTTAACCATGGTGTGCAGAGAAGCTGGTGGCACCCACTTGCAGATGTAGAGGCTCAGTGAGATGTAGTTTGGCGAAGGCAAGTTCTTCTGTTGTTCCGTGGAACTGATGAAACTTCGCAGGTAGAAGGAAGTTCACTTGGACGTCACCCAAGACAGGACTCCTTCTATCCCAGCCTGGGTGGATGAAGAACTGGACTCCATTGAAGCACTTTTGAACTCTAGGGCACCTCCTGCCTGTGGGGCAGCGCATGCCAGGGCTGGACATTGTGATGACTTGATGGTCCTTCCTGTTTTGGGAGGAACTGTCTGCTCCAATCTGTCCACCTGCCATCCCCTCGGGGACTCCCTTCCTTCACACAACCCTACCCAACTTGGCTCTGATTTGCTTCTTTCTCGCCCCAGTAAACAGCATACCTCAGAGAGGGTGCGGCTGCCTCCCCTGCATTCTCAGAGCTTCCAGCTGCACATCTGACGCAGTGCTGATCTCCCTGTGTGGGGCATCCCCGCCTCATGCCTGTTTGTGCCACTCCACAGCACAGTGCTGGCACACTCGAGGTGCTCAGCCCATGGTTATGGCGTGGCTGATGAAGGAATGGATAGCGTCTAGCCATTTTCAGTTGCATGGAGAGACCGGGTCAGATATTATTCGGCTGCAGCTGCCTTACAAAAGAGACATGGTCCTCTTTCATCTTTCCTACAGTGTACGTCATGATATTCATGTAACCTGCAGCTTTCACTAAATATCTGTGGCTTCAGAGTCACCCTGTTTGAAGGCATTTCTGGAGGCTTTGGCTGGCACTATAATTCCTGAACTGACAACTGGTGTGAGATGGCTGGGGGCTGAGCTGGGATGTCGTGATGTCTTAATCATAAACTGCCCAACCACCAAAGAAATGGATCATTTCTGGGAGGTCTAGGAGGGCACACAGTGAGATCCCTTAATGCCATGGAAGATGCCAGGACAATGTACACGTCCATGGCTCTGTGCCTGGGTCCTTCTTCTCTAAAGCTGCTGCTGTCCCAGATCAACCTGTGGCAATCCACAGCCTACCTGTCATTTGGATGGCCCCTGCAATCAGCTCTCCAGGAAGGTTCTTTCACGTTCTTCTAACTGCTTCTGTTACTAAAAGATCTAGAGGGTCCTACAAGACACTGTTCAAATGTCTCTCCTAGGACCCTTCCTTAGCATGGACCTTCTTGCCACAAAGGGAAAATAGTCGAGCAAAAAATACTTATGGATTCCTCAACACCTGAGATTGGTTGGGTGATCTTTCTTTAAATCTCTCTTCCTTCCCAACCCAATAAAATCCTGTTTTTGTCTAGAATGCCTACTTTAAGTTAATCCCCATCTGACTTGTGGCCTGAGGGCTAAATAAGGCAAGCAGATTTTTTTTTTTTTTTTTAATTCAGAATAGGATTTTTTAAAAAACAGAGTATTTTTAGGCAGGGTACGTGTTTTCCAATTGTCACAGTTCCCACCAGCCTCTGCCACATGGTACAGCGAGTGTGAGCAGCACTGCAGTGATTGCTAGTGTGGTGTGAGGCCAGGCCTCATGGGTCTACGTTCAGGAAGCTCCCTCTTACTCGCGGTGCACCTTGACCTCTCTGTACTCCAGCTTCATCTGTAAAATGGGCAGCATCAGTATCCTTATCGTCATCATCATGGTACCTATCTAACAGGTTTGCTGTGAGGATTAATACATCCAAGTGTTTAGGGCATACAATGAACGTTTATTTGGACACCTACTATAAACCAGGCCATATTAGGGACAGGGGATGCATGAGGGAACAAAACAGACAAATCTCTGCCCTTACGGCCCCTATAGCCTGGTGGAGGCATGGGAGAGACAGATTATATGGTAAGCATCATGATCAATGCTACAGAAAAAGATGATGCAGGAAAGTGAGGGTACAGTGCCCGGGTGCAGTTAAACTAGGGTCGTTAGGGAGGCCTCACTGAGATGACGGCCCTCCAGGAAAGACCGGAGGGAGGTGAAGAGTGAGCTGCATGGAGAACCCAGGGAGGAAGAGTGTTGAGCTGGATGGAACAGCAGCCACAGAAGTTTCGAGACAGCCCATCATGTTTGAGAAAATGTCAACAATTATTATTGTGACCTGCTGGCTCCCCTATGACAGTGCTATCAACTTTTGTTGAAAGTGGCTATGGAAACTGATCTTGTGACTCTGGTCTTGATTGGCTAAAGGCTGAGGGCACAGAGAGAGCATGGGCCATGCAAGACAGACAGTGGGGAGTCAAGCATCTCCTCTTCCTGAAGGCAGAGACCATGCCGCCCAGCCTGCGCTCGGCTGACACCATCTGTAACTCTTGGTGCGTGCAGTGTATGCATGAAGGCAGTCTTGTCCTGGCCTGCAGGGGCGGGAAGAGAGTAAGGAATAGTGATGGAGAAGGGTGGAGTTGAAATAAACCAAAGACATCAGGAAGCTTTGCTTTCGGGCCCTGTGTTTCCAGTAGTGCTGATGATTCTAGGCCAACAGTTGGTAGCTTTAAAGAGAGTTTTGTTTCCAGGTCATTGGAAACAGTCAGTTGGTTTAACTGCAAGGCCAGCTCCTAATTTGATGCACATCTAAGCAGACTGGAGACATTTTTGCCAGAGTTGCTATTTTAGCAGGCAACAATTTGTGTGCCCACCAGGAAACCAGGTTTGGTATGAAAATAGAGACTTCCCCTGGCATGTAACATTCAGGAGTCAGCAGTAGCTAGCTTTCTCACTGTGCTGCTTCTTGTGTGGAAAACAAGGCTGAAAATGGGTGGGGAAGAGAACGGTGGCTGCCAAGGACGTGTGCTATTTGCAGACACAAGAGGAGTAACACTCTGGTTGAGCTCTCAAGTAAAATGAGGATAATAACACCTGACTCACATGGTTATGGTCAGGATTACATGGGATGGCCTACATAAAAGTGCCAGGCACATCACAGGTGCAGGGAAGTATCAGTTCCTTTCTTTGTCTCCTCTGGACCCTACAAGACAGCTCCCTGAAGACTGATCGTCTCTCTCCCACTAACTCAGGATAGAGAAGAGGGTTTCCTCCCTGTGAGAGGTAAGCCCTGGATGGTAAAGTCTGCAGAGAAGAAATCCAGCAGGAAGCAACAGTGGGGTATATGGGGTCTTTAGATAAGCAGGGCCAGGCAGCTGGACCCCATCCTGAGAATGAACTGTCGTGGGAGCTGCAGGTGGGCACAGCTGCCCCAGCCCTCCTGGAGGTGCTTCCTGCCCACGGCTGGTTGGTCCCCCAAGTGTAGGCAGCACAGTGAAACCAGACACAGCACAATCGGCAACTGCCAGGTACGACAATCACAAGTCACAGCTGGCAGGTGGATCGGTGTGGTGACTGCTCACGTTTTCTGATCTCTCAATTTTGTTCTTGTTTTCAAAAAGTAACCCAGTACATTTAAGGTTCACACAACCTGTGTAACTTCGATTGCAAACACCAAGACAGCACCTCAATAAGCAAAACAAGGAATTTATTCTTCTAAGAATCCTAAAGCATGTAGACCAACCAAGCCTCGAGGATGTGGCTAGAACAAGAGACTCCAATGCCACCTATTATTTTGTTCTGTTTATCTCTGCCTGTCTCTTTGTGACTGCAGTCCAGCTTCGTGGTAACATGACTGGCCATAGCTTCCCCATGAGAGGGAGTCTGACCTTGATTTTCTCGAGGCCCAGTTAAAAATTCCTGGGGAAGAAGTTCATTGATTCAGCATGAGTCAGAGACCATCCCTGGATTAGTTAGCTGAAGTCAGTGGAGCAGGGACATGCAAAAATCAGGACGCTCTTGCCTTACTTGCGGGGCTGAAAGCAGGCCGGGTAGACAACTCTATGGATGTCCACAGCTTATATCTAACCTGGACATCAGATGTTTTGCAAGTGTTAGTAGCCACCTAGGGGCTGATATCACTTCAGCAGGGCACAACCCACATCTTTAGATGGCTGGAAAAAGAGCCTGGCTAGGAGGCTTCCCCGGGGGGAAGGGAGGTGTGGGGCTCCTGGTGCACAGGCAGCCTCCCCTTCAGGTGTTTTTCTACTCCTGTCCCTCCCTGTGTCCCACTCGCACACCCCACTCTGTGGTGGCAGGTGTCTCTGTGGGTCGTCCTGGCAGAGTGATGCTTTGGCTGGTAGAGTTCTTTCCCTGCTGTTCTCTTCCCATGCCACTCTTCCTCCTCTACCAATAGGTCCTTCCCTGAGGAAAAATAGCTCTTCGAGTAGTAGAAACCGATCCTGGCTCTAAAGGCAAAAGGGGCAGAAGGGAGGTTCATTGGAATCATTCTGGGGTATCCCACAACCCAAAGGGGTTGTCTGGCATATTAGATACCTGGAGTGAATAATTTTGTAACCCCCCCCAACAAAGTTGTTTCAATAATAATCATGAAATGCAGTTAATATTAATGATGATGATGCCAGGAAAGAAATGCAAACAGTGAAAAAAATTTATTAAACTGTGTATATACAGTCATATGAATAATATATAAATAAATAACAGGATACAAAATGCATATTACAGTATAATAAAGGGAAAGTAATGAAATAATACTTTTATTACTTTTTTTTGGAAAAAAGAAAAATAAATTTAGACTTGCATATTGGTCTGTCACAGTAATGAATGATAACAATATGTCACAATTTTCATTTTCAGGCTGTAACTACAGCCAACTTGTAAATAATTTCATCAAAAGTAATCTTTGCTCCCCTTTGCTGACATTCCTGGTTAAAAAAAATAATAATCTTTGCATATTTATACTCAATAGTCAATATAACAAGTATACCACTCTATCTTTGCTCACACTTTTTATTAATTTTAATTTAAAAAAAATTATTTCATATGAAGTAACATAAATAGAAAAAGTTTTAAACATAAGGATAGATGTAGCAGAGACTCACGAAAATCTCATTTCGCAAGAATTTCAAGAAATTACAATGCCATCCATGTTTTCATGTCTTAGGAAGTGAGTCTAGTAGCTTTCAAATGCTGACACAGTTAAAAAATTTCTTAAAAAAAGTAGAAAATTCATTTTATGTGATAATATGATAATGATAATTAAATCATGATATCCCTTGATATATGTACCAAAACTCATACTGAGCAATGAATTCTGGGTTGCAAAAGAGGATTTATTTTTTGCACCTATCTGTAAGACTTTGTCCACAAGTTAAACAAAAACACAAGTGCAGTCATCACATGTGTTTATTATTTTTAGTTAAAAGTTCCAAAATTTTTTTTCTACAAAAATCAGAGTTACAAACAACTTAACAGCAACCTGTCCCCCAACCAAATAATCCCATTAAAAATGGGCAAAAGACCCAGGCAGACATTTCTCAAAACAAGACGTACAAATGGTCAACAGGTATTTGAAAAAATGTTCAACACCACTAATCATCAGGGAAATCCAAATCAAAACCACAATGAGAAACCATCTCACCTCAGTTAGAATGGCTATTATAAAAAAAAAAAAGACAAAAAATGACAAATACAGATGAGGATGCAGAGAAAAGGGAACTCTTACAGACTGTGGGTAGAAATGTAAATTAATATGGTCACTGTGGAAAACAGTATGGAGTTTTCTCAAAAAACTAAAAATAGTACTACCATACAATCCAGCGTTCCCACTACTGGGTAAGTATCCAAACGAAAGCAAATCCAAACATAAGTATGTCAAGAGGATACCGGCATCCGATGTGCAGTATTCGGGAATCAACCTAAGCGTTCGTTGTTGAATAGATGGGTAAAATAAATGTGGTATAGATACACAATGCAATGCCATTCAGCCATAAAAAGGAATGAAATCCTGTCAACTGCAGCCACATGGATGGAACTGGAGGTCAGCATACCAAGTGAAATAAGCCAGGCACAGAAAGACAAATATTTCATGTTCTCACTAATCTGTAGAAGCTAAAAAAGTTGATCTCATGAAGGTAGAGGGTGGAATGATGGTTACCAGAAGTTGGGAAGAGATGTTCAGGGGGAATGAAGAGAGGTTGGTTAATGAGTACAAACATATAGTTAGATAGAAGGAATAAGTCCTAGTGTTCAATAGCTCTGTAGGCTGACTATAGTTAAGAATAATTTATTGTATATTTTCAAATAGCTAGAAGAAAAGATGTGAAATAGTTCCAACATAAAGAAATGATACATTTTCGAGGTAATGGATATCTTAAATACCCTGATTTGATCATTACACATTGTATGCATGTGTGAAAATATCACATGTACCCAATAAATATGTACAATTATGTTTCAATAAAAATATCAGCATTCATGTCTGAATATTAGCAAACACTAACATTATTCTACCCATTGCTTTAGATCAGATGTCCAGTTCTTGGTGATAATGATAAAGATGTTTATACATTGCTCTTTTGATTTTTGCTGGCAGCATAGGACCAGCATCTTTTGTCATTTTTCCTGGCATTCACAGAATGATGGAATTAAAGTAACTCAAATTCTGTTTCTTCATTTCTGTAATCACTGTGATATTGTTGCTTATTTTGAATCTACTGTTTAGATGCAGGACTATGTGACACCATGGGGTTGGACACATGAAGTGAGCTCGAATGATTTTCAAACTGTCAGGAACTTTCAAACTGTCAGGAATAAACACGTGTGGCTGCGTCCGTGTGTATGGAGGCGTGACTGTGTAACTGGGAGGTTGAATTAACTTCTAAGTAGAATGCAAGCTATAAAGGATAAATAATATAAAAAAGTGCTAATTTGAAGCTCACACGCATAGTATTAAAACTCAATAGTAACAAAACAGTGGTTTAGAACTTAGATTCACAAAAGGTTTTTTTCAGGAAGGAGTACTTTATCACTGACATTGTTTGGAATTGCTGGCACATGGTGATAATAGAAAGCAGACTGACTTCTAGTTAACTTTATTATTGTTTTTAAATTCTCTACAGACTTCCTTGTTGCCTTCCCCCAGGCAGACTGCTGCCCCTGCCCAGCCTTTGGTACACCACTGCATCCAGCTATTGTGGTGGTGGGAACAGAGGGTGGGAGGTGTCAGGATGTCACATAAAATAGACAAAGGCTTTAGGGGCCCATTCTAGGTTTCAGGGGCTGTACTCAAGAGGGCATCAGGCATCAGGCACCACCTTCATGTGGTGACTATTACGTTTTCCTTTTTAGCTGCTTACCATTAAACACACACACACACACACACACACACACACACACACACACACACACACACACTATATACTTCATCCCATATGTCCCAAGATGCTCCTGTTCAACATTACCTGACAACCACACATTCAATGAGCTATAATGCAAAATCACACTAACTACTTAATCCAAGGTTACACCACACAGCCATTGTTTTCTAAATCAGGACAGCTGGGTAATCTTCATTCCTTTTTTAGTTATATTGAGATCCCATCTGATATTCATCAGGCTATGGATTACTTAGTAAATGAAACCACTAATAAAACACCCTATCCTCAAAATGTATGCCAACACAATATCCCCAGTCTTAATGATATTCCTTAGCTAGTCTCTGTGTATAACTTCTTTCTTCTCTGCACTGATTCTGCATAACCGCATCCAGTCCATGAAGAGTTCAAATGCTGGCCATACAGTGGGCATGGCTGAACAGTAGAGCCCAGTGGGCTAAACTGTTAGTTTCTTCTGGTTGGTGGGAATGGGAGTGCAATGTGGGAACATTTCAGAGAGGCTTGAAGGCTTAGGTTTCCCAGTTTCTCTGACTCCTCCCATATATCTCAATTTCACTAGGATTTTTCTCTTTTCTAATCATGCTGTATCTCCATATGAAACCTAGTTTATACATGCAAGTGGAGATATAATTGAAAGAGCTAGAGGAGCAAGATGAAAAAAACTCAAAACCTAGCAGAAGACAAGAAATAACTAGGATCAGAGCAGAAGTGAAGGAGACAGAGACACAAAAACCCTTCAAAAAATCAATAAATCCAGGAGCTGGTTTTTCAAAAAGATCAACAAAATAGACCACTACCCAGATTAATAAAAAAGAAAAGTGAGAATAATCAAATAGATGCAACAAAAAAACGATAAAGGGGATATCACCACAGACTCCACAGAAATTCAAACCATCATCAGAGGTTATTACAAACAACTCTATGCACATAAACTAGTAAACCTGGAAGAAACGGATAAATTCCTGGACACTTGCATCCTCCCAAGCCTAAACCAGGAAGAAGTCGAAACCCTGAATAGACCAATAACAAGGTCTGAAGTTGAGGCTGCAATTAAGAGCCTACCACCCAAAAAAAGCCCAGGTTCAGATGGGTTCACAGCTGAATTCTACCAGACACACAAAGAGGAGCTGGTACCATTCCTTCTGAAACTACTCCAAACAATCCAAAAAGAGGGAATCCTTCCCAAATCATTTTATGAGATCAACATCATCCTGATACCAAAACCTGACAGAGACTCAGCAAGAAAAGAAAACTTGAGGCCAATATCCATGATGAACATAGATGCAAAAATCTTCAATAAAATACTGGCAGACCGATTGCAACAGCACATCAAAAAGCTTATCCACCACGATCAAGTAGGATTCATCCCAGGGATGAAAGGCTGGTTCAACATACGCAAGTCTATGAACATAATTCACCACATAAACAGAACCAAAGATAAAAACCACATGATAATCTCAACTGATGCAGAGAAGGCCTTTGACAAAATTCAACAGCCCTTTATGCTAAAAACCCTCAATAAACTAGGTATTGACGGAACGTATCGCAAAATAATAAGAGCTATTTACGACAAACCAACAGCCAATGTCATACTGAATGGGCAAAAACTGGAAGCATTCCCTTTCAAATTTGGCACTAGACAAGGATTCCCTCTCTCACCACTCCTATTCAATATAGTACTGGAAGTTCTAGCCAGAGCAATGAGGCAAGAAAAAGAAATAAAGTGTATTCAAATAGGAAAGGAGGAAGTCAAATTGTCTCTATTTGCAGACGACATGATTGTATATCTAGAAGACCCCATCGTCTCAGCTCCAAATCTCCTGAAACTGATAAGCAACTTCAGCAAAGTCTCAGGATACAAAATCAATGTGCAAAAATCACAAGCATTCCTATACACCAATAACAGACTTAAAGAGAGCCAAATCAAGAACCAACTGCCATTCACAATTGCTACAAAGAGAATCAAATACCTAGGAATACAACTAACAAGGAACATAAAGGACCTCTTCA
>PVKV010014371.1:26864-57813 GCA_004027835.1 Alouatta palliata | reverse complement strand
TGCAATGGCGCGATCTCAGCTCACCGCAACCTCCGCCTCCTGGGTTCAAGCAATTCTCCTGCCTCAGCCTCCCGCGTAGCTGGGACTACAGGCACGTGCCACCATGCCCTGCTAATTTTTGTATTTTTAGTAGAGACGGGGTTTCACCATGTTGACCAGGATGGTCTCGATCTCTTGACCTTGTGATCCACCCGCCTCGGCCTCCCAAAGTGCTGGGATTACAGGCATGAGCCACCGCGCCCGGCCAGGATTACAGATCTTTTAAGCAGCAACAGAAATTTTGGTGCTGGGAAAATTCCTATGGTGAGGCAGAAAATTATGCTTTTAATCTCATTTAGGGTCCAGCTTAAGCAGAAACCTACTTTGTTCTCTAGTTACATGATATACTTTGAAGTGTACCTCCAAACCTTCAACATGGCAATATACATACAACTTAAAAGGCCGCATACGTACATATATTTAAGGAAATGTGGTTTGCGGGTAAGTAAAAGAAATCTGGAAAATCCTTTAGGTTGCTGGTGCATGCCAAAGACAAAGTGTGCTTTTATTGTCCCTTTTCCTCTTGCTTCCTGGCTCTCTGCTTCCAAGGTTCTTTCCCTCCCTTTGCAGACCTTTTTCCTCCCCAGACCTGATATAGCCTGTAAAGCACAGCCTGTGCTGTCTCGTTCTAACCCCGTGCCCCAGTTCCAGCAACGAATGGCCTGGTGACCATGAACTGCAGCCCAGTGCTTGTAACTGTCAAGAAATCCAGCTTCTGAGACTCCAGCCTGTCTTGCTTTGCCAGGTACCTGAGGACTAACCAACTTGTTCCTTGATGCTGCAGGCCAGGCTGGCTCTAACCTTGTTCCCGACCCTCAGAGTCTGTCCTGAGTCCCACATGCTTGTTGTCAGTTTCCTATTAGACTGTGCTGGATCTGTTTCCATATACCAGTCTCCCTCTACCTGGATGGCCTGTCACATTCATCCTCTTGAGTGTCATTTTTTTGTGTGCATGAATGAATGGGTGTCCCTGCCCCTCCCAGTCTGACTTCTCATTTTGCCTACAGGATTCTGGTTCTGATGTCTATTATTTCACTATTAACTGCCCTGCCAGCCAGCAGCTGGCAAGAGCCTGAAGGTGGCTCCAGACCCTCTTGGCAGTGGCCCTTCTGGGCTTTGGCCCTTCCCTTCCACCTGCCCAGAACTTCAGCCAGACTCTATCCTCCCAGACCAAGCTCCCCATGGTTGCAAAGTGGTAGCTATTATTATTGGCAGCAACCATAGTAAAGCAACAATTTGATAAAAACATGTTCCTCCTTAAGTGTTCTTAAGGAATCTCCCAGTGAATGGGGGAATTTGGGCATAAGGCCCCAGATCTTCAGTTAATAGAGTGATTTTGTCAGCCGCTTACAGTTGCCTCTCTTTCCCCAACATGCAGCAAGAAAAAGCCTTTGATGACTGAGTTGAGATGTACAGGCTTTTACTTACTAAGATTCTTCTAGTTCACCGTCAAGACTATTGACAGAGTCAAAGCTTTTGAATCTCAGTTGTTTTGATGAAGTAAACAAAGCAGAAATACTTTAAACCTGTTTATTTATTGAATAGGGAATATAGTATAGTCCATGATACAAAATTCAAAACGAAGAGCAACTGGTTTAGAAAACTATCCCGCTCTCTCCCAGTCACTCTTGCCATAGGTAACCCATGTTACCAGCCATTTTTGGAGGTCCAGTCTTCTGGAGGTAAAAGGAGAATGAATTTGTAATCCAACTGAGAGACTATTCTACATCACAGCTGCCTTGGAGGCTGGCTAGGATCAGGTTGGTCTTGTGTTTTGGGGAATATTCTTGTTTAGAAAAACAGCCATGTGTTGATAGAGTATAGTTCTTAATCAATAAGCCACAAATATTCTCTTTGGTCCACAGAATCTATATCAACTAACCTGTTTTCTGACAGAACTCACCTGAGTTCATAAGGAACATCACAGTCTGTTTATAGCAAATATTCTCTGCACATACAAATTCCCCCTACAAATTCCTTGCTAAGTCTAAAAAAAAGGAGTTAAAACAGCAAGATGATTTGACTTCTCTTGCTTCATTTTCTTGTGTCTTTTTGTGTCTTCTACACATTTGTTTCAGGGCATACAGGCTGGTGTTTATCTTAACGGCTGATGGACTCTTCTAGAACAACCATGTCCACAGTCTGTGCAAGGCTTTGGGAGGAAGCGGGAACATACAATAAATTTGAAATAAAAAAATCCCTTTATAAAACAATGTGGATTTCTTTCCCTAAGCAAAGCCATGTTGAGTCTAATTCTGAAAAACCATAAGCTGAAGAAACGTAACATTTCTGCCAGTGGAGCCACAGAGACGAGTGGATCTGTATTTAGAATCCTGCAGGGAAGGTTGACTTAAATATTTATTTTCCATGCTGTTAACCCAATTGTAGTGCAAGTCATTATGGATGCTAAAATTACTTTCTTGCGCCACTGAAAATTCATGCTGACATCGAATGAGGCAGAAAGAGGCTTGGCCACTCTTGTCAGATCAAGATGAAAAGAACGTAACCTAGAAGAACAAATGAGGGATTTTCCATAGATTTGGTTTTATAAAATATCATCCGTGACTATATTTCAGAATTTGGCTATAATTTCAGTAAGGCTGGTATCAAATTTCTGAATGTTACAGTAGAGTCAAAAGACGTGGTTTTTGTTAACAAAGAAACTATTAAATGTGAAAATAACACTTCACTTAATAGCTCTGCTGTCCTGGAAAAAAATATCCTTAAAGAAAGTCACTATCGAAACTGAGCCTACCCAGAATAGAATATGAATAAATTACTAGTGACCTGTGTGCCCAAAACACTAAGAGAGCTTCTTTAAATAAGACAGTCTTACCCTAAGCATTTTGTTTTAGAAGTAAATAACAAACATACAAAAGGTAGTATTAATAGATCAGTGTAACCTACAAACAAATGCTCTTGGTTCTTGTCTATTTCTTTGAATGTCTTTTTTCTCAGCCAGCTGAGCTGGAGGGCCAGCGAGGTCTCAGTTTCTTGTGGTCAAAAGTGTTTCCATGAGTGAGTCAAAACATAGACCCTTTGAATTCAGACGTACTGGGCGACCGATCCTGGTATGCCCCTTCCTTAGCTGCTTTCTCCAGCTAATTTTATCTCTGTTTTATCCAGCTTTCTATTCTTGATGATGGCACAGTCCTGTGCCTGTGAACGTAAGGCAAGCATCCCGCCATTGTGATTCTCAGCAAAACATTCATAACCAGGAGTGGAAATAATGCAGTAATCACGTGAGGCCCAGACACCAGATAGGGTAGATTTCTATTGAAAAAATTAAATGACAAAGAAAATAAAGTCTGATATGACAGAATACAAGAATTTTTTTTTTTTTTTTTAAGATAGAGTCTCACTCTGTCACCTAGGCTGGAGTGCAGTGGCATGATCATAGCTCACTGCAGCATTGACTTCCCAGGGTCTAGAGATTCTCCTGCCTCAGCCTCCTGAGTAGCTGGGAACACAGGTGCCCACCACATGCTGGGCTAATTTTTGTGTTTTTTGGTAGACATGGAGTTTCACCATGTTGCCCAGGCCAGTCTTGAACTCCTGAGCTCAAGAGATTTGCCCACCTCAGCCTCCCAAAGTGCTGGGATTACAGGTATGAGCAACTGTGTCCAGTCTGAATATGGGAATTTTAGCAAAGCAGAGGTAAGGGCCAGGAGAACTCAGGCTGGAGGAGGGGACAAGGTACTTGGAGTGCTGGTGATGAGAGTAGAAAGTGGCCTGGCCAGGCGGTCCCCAAGAGCTGAATGGGCTTCAGGGCAGGAGGATTTTTCTACCCAGGGCAACCCTCGACATTGGGCTTCCAGTTTGACCCCGAGAGAAGAATGCCTGATTATTTCCTTAATAAAGCTATGTTTCTAACATGTCAGGACAAAAAAAAAAAAAAAAAAAGGGCCATTCTCAGCCTGATTCTCCTCACCTGTACAATGGCGCTAATAACTGTGCCCATCCTGCTGCACTGAGAGGCAGATGCGAGAATTCCCATACATGACGTGGCACTGGCAGGTGGCCATACTCCACACACACGAGGGCTCTACCTCCTCAATTCAAAGCTGAAGACCTTTCTAGTAGGCTGCTGGGAAAAACGGAGATGTGATCGCATCACGCTCCAATGCAATGGTCTGCATTCAGTAGAGGAGGGATATTAATGGGCACAGCTGGGTGGAATTAGTAAAAGTACACATAACTTCCACTCAGTCATTTCTCGAGGGTGGAGAGGGAAAAGGGTGTCACTGGAAAGGGGCAAAGGACAGAAAAGATAAACGGGGACCCAGAGACAAACCCTCAAGGCCTGACAATCTTCCCGCACAAACCATCTTTGTGCACTTTTAACCTGGTTATGACAAACTAAAGCTGCACAGCAGAAAATTTTAGCAAGACAACTAGGAAAAAAATGCATGCTTTAAAAAGCACGTTTGGGCTGGGCGCGGTGGCTCATGTCTATAATCCCAGCACTTTGGGAGGCTAAGGCGAGCAGATCATCTGAGGTGGGGAGTTCGAGACCAGCCTGATCAACATGGAGAAACCCCATCTCTACTAAAAACAAACAAAAACCCCACAAAACTAGCCAGGTGTGGTGGCACATGCCTGTAATCCCAGCTATTTGGGAGGCTGAGGCATGAGAATCGCTTAAACCTGGGAGGCAGAGGTTGTGGTGAGCTGAGATCACACCATTGCACTCCAGCCTGGGCAAGAAGAGCTACACTCGGTCTCAAAAAAAAAAGCATGTTTGGTTTCACAAAAAGAAGTCCTTTGTCGAGGGATTGGAAACTTGAGGCATCAATCTGAAATTGGCGATGAGTGGTCCGAGTCATTTCAGTGGCTTTCTGTCTGGGGGTTCAGTCAGTTCCATGAGCTATGCTTGGGTGAAGGCAGACAGCTTACTCAGTCCGTCTGCTGATAAAGCTGCTGCCAGATTATATCTGTCATTTCTGTTAACTAGGACTTACTTAAGCAAATTATGAGCGAATGCCCTTCTAGACATTCTCATTTTAAATAAGCTTGACAGAATTTCAATCTTACAGATTCACAGAGAAAATATCAGACATGTTTCTTTTGTATAAACCAGAGCTTCACATTTCAAGCTTCAGAACAACACTGCATAGGCACCTAAGAAGACAGTGTGTTATAAAGTGACAAGGAGGATAAAGGGGCGGTATTTTAGGATCCCCTGCTCACCTTGCTGGATCACCTGGCACACTCCATGGGTGTATTCACCCTACCTGGGAAACCTGTCAACTATGGAACACGTTAAAAACTTGGAGATCCTAAGTGACACCAGTCAGGTATGTGGCCTAAGTCATAACAGGTAGATACAGAGAATCAAAATTTAACAGAAGATGCCCTGTGTGTTTAAAATATAATTCATTTCTAAGAAATCTATTTTACAGATAGCTCTTGAAAAAAAAAATCCTGCTGCCAAAAGTTGGGCTTATATATTTTGTGAATTGTACAAAATGAAAAGATGGGTCTAGTTCATTGGAGAAGATCGTGAAGAAATTATAACTGTCACAAACAATATTATAATTGAAAAAGCCTGGCACAGTGGCTCACGCCTGTAATCCCAGCATTTTTGGAGGCAGAAGTGGGAGGACTACTTGAACCCAGGAATTTGAGACACTTGTCTCTACAAAACTTGAAAAATTTTCCAGGTGTGATGGCGTGTGCCTGTGGTCCCAACTATTTTGGAGGCTGAGGCAGGAGGATCGTTTGAGCCCAGGAGGTTGAGGCTGCAGTGAGCAGTGATTGCACCACTGCACTCCAGCCTGGGTGACAGAGCAAGATCCTGTGTTTTAAAATGAAAAAACCAAAATGACTGATAAAAGATTTAGGACTTTTTTCTGAGACAAGGTCCCATTCTGTTACCCAGGCTAGAGTACAGTGAGGTCATCACTGTTCACGGTAGCCTCAACCTCCTGGGTTCCAGTGATCTTCCCAGGCTCAAGTGATCCTCCTGGGTTCAAGCCATCTTCCCATGCCAGCCCCCTGAACAGCTGGGACCACAGGACCTAGGGATTTGGGACATTATAAAATGCACTTTATGAATGTGTATCTAGTGATAAAAAGTATTCAAAACTCCAACTTCAAGGCACTCATCACAGATGGTCAGCTCCTACTGGTCTCACTGAAAATTACAAATACGAATCAGTTCTCTCCCCACACACATAATGTTCCTCGCAGAAGGGGCCATGAGTTCATTTAATTATCGGGTAAGAGCAAGGCCAGTCATTCCTTTACCTGAGTCATTCAGCTTTATTTCAAAAAATGATTTTTCACCAGAAGAAATAGTTTGATGTAGTCAGAGTTTAACAGTAGGAAGTATCGATTTCTTTACCAAGTTCTGCTGTCATCACACCGTTAAAGGCATCTTCGCTGAACTCTCTCCCATACCTGCATGAGGTCCTGGCTTGCTGCAGGACTGAAGGCAGAACCTGTCTCTGCCCTTTTAGCAAAGGTGAACACAGCCACAGATAGAGAGGAAGGAAAACTGTGACCAGTCAGAGCCCCACACAGCAGTCCCAGAACTGATGCATTGGAAAGATCCTCCCTGATCCTGGACAAGGAAGGAGGGGAAATCCAACCCTGGACTCAGACTGGTGTCTATGTCTTCCTTGGCTTGGGAGGGACGGGGAAATAGAAATGGGGAAGGGCTCACAAGAGGAAATGCACAAGCTGGAGAGGGTGAGGTTTCCGGTAGAGGCAGAAGGATTTGAGATGAGGGAAAGGACAGAGCAAATGGGAGACTCGAGCAGGTGCGGGGGGAGAGCCGGGGCCGGCAGGTATGTTCTGACCAGAAGGAAAAGGTGAGGGCTGCCTCGGGGCTTCCAGCAAAGGGCAGCTAGTCAGTGAGTTGTAGAAGAAAGGGAGGGTCTTTTTTTAGCAGCACCATGAAACATATTGTAAAGACTGTTGGGATGAGAAAGCGCAAGAAAGGGCAAACTCGTTTCAGACAAGAAACAGAGCCCGGGCTAGGATCTCACGAAGGAAACGGAGATGGAGACGAACAGCGCTAGCAGGCACAGACAGCAGAGCAGCAACTCTGGACGGCGAATCTGCAGGAGGCCAGGAACGCAGCTCATTTTGGGAGGCCTCCTGCTGCCAAACACTGGGTTTGGCTCTTTTTATGCCTGTCCTTCGAATGCCTTTTTTAAAAAAACTTGGGAGTAATTTAAAATTTTTTATTGTGGTAAAATAGATATAAAAGTTGCCATTTTAACCTTTTTTTTTTTTTTTTTTTGAGACAGAGTCTCACTCCGTCACCAGGCGCCAGGCTGGAGCGCAGTGGCGCGACCTCGGCTCACTGCAACCTCCGCCGCCCGGGTTCAAGCAATTCTCTTGCCTCAGCCTCCCGAGTAGCTGGGACTACAGGCGCGCGCCACCACGCCCAGCTAATTTTTTTGTATTTTTAGTAGAGACGGGGTTTCACCATGTTGACCAGGATGGTCTCGATCTCTTGACCTCATGATCCGCCCGCCTTGGCCTCCCAAAGTGCTGGGATTACAGGCGTGAGCCACCGCGCCCGGCCCTCATTTTAATCATTTTTAACTGTACGATTCAGTGGCATTAAGTACATATACAATATGGCACAACAATTGCTACTATCTATTTCCAGAACATTCTCATCACCCCCAAATAGAATCTCTGTAACTGTTAACTAGTAACTCTCCATTTCCCCTCCCTCAAGCCCCTGGAAACCACCTTTCTACTGTCTGTCTCTGGGTCTGACCACTCTACATACCTCATGTAAGTGGAACCATACAATATTTTTCCCTTTGTGTCCGGCTAATTTCACTTAGCACAACGCCTCCAAGGTTCATCCATATTTTGTTATGTACCAGGAATGTCATTCCTTTTTATGGTTGCATAAAGTTCCACCACATGTATAGATTACATTTTGTTTACCCAATCATCAATTGAGGGACACTTAGGTTGCTTCTACCTTTTGGCTACAGTGAATAATCCTGCAATGAACACTGGCACACAAGTATCTAAGTCCCTGTTTTCAGTTCTTTTTGGTCTAGACCTGGGAATCCTATGTAATTCCATGTTTAGCTTTTCGAGGCACCCACCCCTCAACTGTTTTCTGCAGGGGCTGCACCACTGTACATTCCTACCGGCACTGCACGAGGGTTGCGATTTCTGCACATCTTCAACAACACATGTTATTTTCTGGTTTTGTTTGTTTGGTTTTTGGTTTTAAAATAATGGCCAGCCTGACGTGTGTGAAGTAGTATCTCCCTGTGATTCCAGTTTGCATTTTCCTGATGAGTAAGGATGTGGAGCATATTTTCTTGTGCTTATTGGTCGCTTGTATCTTCCTTGGAGAAATGTCTGTTCAAATCCTCTGCCCATTTTTATAGGGTAATTTAATTTTGCCTAGATCTCTTCACAGGATTTGATTTAGCTGCTGACAACACTGACTGAGTTCACAACCTAAAAGTCAACGAAACAGATACACATTCATTTACTCCTCTATTAAGTGAACACATACTATGTGCCAGAGACAATGTCAGATTCTCTGGATACAGGGGATAGATACTCAACAGAGAGAGTCCTGGCTTACAGGGGAGAAGAACGACTATGAGTAAACAGGTAATGAAATCTGGTGGCAACAATTGTCACAAAAAAAATTAAACCATCAATGTAAGGTGATGGTATGACTATAGGAAGCCTCCTTGAGAAGATGACATTTGAGTGGAGGCCTGTTTAAAGCCAGGAAACAAGCCAAATGAACAGCGTGTGCCAGGAGGAGGAGGACTGCAGATGGACACATTTGCAAAGGTCCTTGGAGGGAGCGTGCACAGCTTGTTGGAGAAACAGGAAGACAGCCCGTGGGACTAAGCACAGTGTGAGGTGGGTAGGGTATAAGGTCACACAACCGATTACATAATTTATACAAATTGTGAGTTAACGTACACCCATACCCATCCTGTCAGGATTGTGTGGTATTGATCATATTGGACATTGCCATTACCCCATCAAGATTTAAATACTGAGCACTTCATGCTATTTTCATTAGCAGGCAAGAATTACCACCTTTGTCATGAGATTTTTAAAAAATATATTATCAATTGTGATGAAATACACATAAAAATTTGCCATCTTAACCATTTTGCCACAAGTTCGTTTTTTGGAATATGTAGTATGCACAGAAAAAAAATATATAACTTAGGTCAGGTTTGATTAAAAAAAAAAAACCTGAAAAATATAGGGTAACTGTGATTAGAAGTCCTGACATATTCACCATTTGGATTTAGCAAACTTTCAACAACTGACTTTATAAAGCGTCTTGAAAGTTGCTTGTTATTGGGCCCATCAGCATTCTCACCCTCCCAACCTTGATTCCCGACCTGCTTCATAAAGAAACAACGCGCACAGCACTGTCTCAGACAGGGGCACATCAAAGGTCTGTTGACTTTCACTCTACTCCCCTCACAATGCATTTATTATCTCTGCTCCTTGAAAATAAAACACAGGGGCCCCAGGGAAAACAACCTTGCATTTCAAAACCTTAATTGCAAGTTTGTCTTCCAGAGAGATAAAGAGTGAAGATGTCTGCAGCTTCAGGCTACCTGGAATCCAAGTGCAAAGCAGATTTGTTTCCTAAACACAGTAATTAGGATGGCTTTGACTTGTCTTTATGTTACAATGCAGACGCACTCCCATTTCTGTGAATGTCCCTTTATTCTCCCACTGTGAAAGCCTTTTTAAATTGTCATTCTTGGGGTTTTTTTTTTTTTTTTTTTGAACTTTGTATTCATTTCAGATAAGAACTGCTTTCTCTCTGCTTTCTCTTCTGTAGAAGTCAACAAGCCCAGTGTTCACTTCTGAGAGTGCACTGGTCCGCTGGAGGCCATGTCCTTCTAGGCTCTGCCTCCATGCTGGGGGCGCACCAACTGCTAAGGCCAGGAGTCCCCGAAGTGACTGAAGGAGGAAGTATTCTCCTTACCTGATGCCCTCCCTCCCTCCACTGCCCAGCCCTCAGGGTGAAATCCAGTGCTTCTCCAGTGCGCACACAATCACCTGAAAATCTTATGAAAATGCAGGTTCTGATTCACTGGGTCTGGAATGGAGCCTGAGACTCTGCATTCCTAACAAGCTCCCAGGCCATGCCAATGCTGGTCTCTGGGGAGCAAGGCTAGAGATTTTATTAAAATCCAAGAGCCAGGACTTTCCCATATTCCCAAACACTGCATAGTCATCTCTGACTATACAATAGACACTGAGAACCACCTCTCCCATCCCTGGACACCTTTTATCTATTTATGAATGGGGGCAGGGGAAGAACTGGCCTGAGTGAAATACCTACTATGTGCCAGGCACTGTGCTTGGAGACCTGACTTCCCTTCCCTTCCCGTACCCTCCCAAGAGAGATTAATCAACTTGCTGAGATGGCTGGTGATAAGGAGACTGGAACAGGGGTAGACACGTAGCAAATATTCAAATGCTTGGTAAGTTAATGAATAATTTTTCCCAAAAGACCACTATAACCTCATGACTTCCCTTTACAGAAGACTATAACAGTTTCCTACTAGCTCTGAATCAAATTCACACTCCCAAGCATGCACTTGGAAAGACTCCACTAATTTGGGACAAACTCTGAGATACCCTAGGGGAAGGTGATTGCAAAATCAAGATTAGTAATCTCTTTCTGGGCTGGAACTCTCTTTTCTAATAGGACTGAACATAGGGCTGCCTAACAGAAAACACAGCTGCTTCAGCCTCTTTGTGCCTGTCACTCATGCCAGGGAACGGAGAGCCTCCCACAAGTCCTCTTCTTCCTGATCTCACCCCTCGGGTGCAGAGGAGCGGGTGCCCACCACTTTGAGTCCCCTTACCCATGAGGACTGTCCCACACAGTTAAGATGACTGGTTATGCATTCTGGTGCTTTGGTCTCTTACAATTTTACATAGAAATCGGACCCCAAGCCAGGCGCGGTGACTCACGCCTATAATCCCAGAACTTCGGAAGGCCAAGGCAAGTGGATCACCAACTGAGGTGAGGAGTTCAAGAGCCGCCTAGCTAATATGGTAAAACCCTGTCTCTACTAAAAATACAAAAAAATTAGCCAAATGTGGTGGTTGGCTCCTGTAATCCCAGCTACTCAGGAAGCTGAGGCAGGAGAACTGCTTGAACCCAGGAAGCGAGGTTGCAGTGAGCTGAGATCGCACCACTGTACTCCAGCCTGGGTGACCCCCTACCAAAAAAGAAAGAAATCGGACCCCAGTGGCCTAGTCACAGGGACCCCCAACTGGACCCAACTGGAGCAGAGAAATTTCAGCCCATTAGAAAGGGGAAATTTTTCACTTTTAAACCTTGTGATCCATAAAAATTAATAGGTTAAGGTTTAAGACAGAGACTCCAGTTATGTTTTCACTGAAGTTAACTGCCCCCTTGATCTCACAGTCCACTGTCATAGGTGTGGCGTCTGCTGCTAGATTTCTGGCCACTGTGCATTAGTATAATGTTGCCATTCTCCCCCTAAACCCGGCCAAGTGTCTCCTGATCTCACTCCAAGTAAAAGCTTGAGACTGACCGTGACCCAGAGGCCATGTGTGTTCTGACCCTCTTTCCTACTGAGCTTTTTTCTTACTATTTAGAAAGTGGCTTTTAAGGGATCAAAAAAATGTTAGTAATAGAAAATGATTTTGATTTGTTCCATTGTAGAGACATGTCAAAAGAGGAGCCCAGGTCCTCCTCATCAACAAAGAGTCCCCAAATTAGCTGTAATTATAGTAAGACTAAGACATAAAGGATTTTTAAAAATATAACTACCTACCTCCAAAAGCTTATGAAGGCAAAGGTTTAACCTATCACTGTCTGCTGTCTGGGGGCTCCGAGGCCATCCTTCTCCCTCCTCCCACCCTGCACGGAGCCTGGAAGGTGGCGGGAGTTGTATGAACACACGTGGAGAAATGCGACCCTCTGAGCCAGGGCACCTGGGGCTATAGCACAGTGGCACAGTAGTCTACCTGTGGGGTGCGGGCGCATCGCGGAGCCAGTGCCGCCTCGGCTTTGGGAAGTGGTGATGATTCAAGACATACACTTCTTTTCCTCCTGAGTCAGGGATCAACTGCCACGTGGACCCTGTGCCAAGGGTGCCCAGAGTGCCTGTCTTTTATCTGGATTAGCCTTAAAGACACAGCATTGTCATTTCTGCTTAAGAATAGTTCTAGAGATCAGGCGCGGTGGTTCACGCCTGTAATCCCAGCACTTAGGGAGGTCAAGGTGGGCGTATCACCTGAGGAGTTCAGGACCAGCCTGGCCAACATGTCAAAACCCTATCTCTACTAAAAATACAAAAATTAGTCAGGTGTGCTGACAGGCACCTGTAATCCCAGCTATTCAAGAGGCTGAGGCAGGGAGAAGTGCTTGAACGTGGGAGGTGGAGGTTGCAGTGAGCAGAAATGACACCATTGCATTCCAGCCTGGGTGACAGAATGAGACTCCTTCTCAAAAAAAAAAAAAAAAAAAAAAAAAGTGTATACACACACACACACACACACACACACATATATATATATAATAGTTCTAGAAAGCCCTAAATGAATACATTCTTGAGCAGACAAGACAGACTCCCACAAATGCAGACTGGGCACTTGGGCACGCATTTGCAAGGATCTCCCCAAATACTAAAAAGCTTTCTGTCCCATCATTCTGGGAGATCTCTTTCTCCATTCCCTACCCATCATAGAGTTGCCTATAAAAGCAGTTTACCTGAGGGGTTAAGACCACAGTCACTGGAGTGGCCGCCTGGTAGGAGCTCCAGTTCTTCCACTCACTAGCTGTGCAAACTCAGGCAAGTTAATCAGTTTCTCTGTGCCTCAGTTCTCTCAACTTACTAGCAAGGTGGAGTGATCATCAGACATGATCCATATAAAGCACATGCCTGGCATGCAGGAGAGGTTCGACAAATGGCCAGTACTTTTAATACAGTAATCATATAATATTGTGAGAGCTATTGTCAGAGCCGAGTGCAAACCTTTTCATGGAATCCTGGGGTCTCTAGCAGCTATTCTGAAACTTGAGCATGTGTCACCATCACCTGAGAGGTTGTTAAGCTGCAGACTGCTGGCTCAGCCTGTGTTTCTGATTCAGTAGGAGTTGGTGGGGGGGCTAAGAATGTGCATTTCTAACAAGTTCCCAGGTGAGACTGATGCAGGGCCCAGACACTACAGTTGGAGGACTTCTGGCTTCAGGGCAGAGTCACAGTTCTGGAGGTTTGTTCGTAAGCTCTTTGTGGCCCAGACCTTCAGGACTCTCCCAGCTGGCTTTATCCTTCCCTGGTCCGTCTCGCCAGCCCTGGGCCCCCCATACATTGGAGTGGGCCATGATTTTCTCATGCTTGTCACCACCCTTGCCCTTCTCCCTCCAACTCTCTTTTCCTCTCAAAATCACAACCATCCTTCCAGGACCAGATCAAACACCTCCTGCCCGATTATCCACTCAGAAGTCTTCCTTTCCACACCTGCATCCTGGAGGATCCCCCGTGTTTGTCTTGTGGGGCTTCAAGGGAATGAAGAATGGGACATCTGACCTTCCCCATCAGATTTCAGGCTCTCTGAGGTGAGAGGCAGCAATGTTCTAAGTCTGATGTTCCCAAAATACCCGGTAGGTTTCTGTTTGGTTTGGGGTTGTTGGTTTTTTTGCCAGTAAATACAAAATAAGTATCTAATTGAATTAAAAAGAAAAAAAAAGCTTACAAAGAAGTTAAAGGAACTAGAATGAATAAGCCTGGGGAAGGGGAAGCTGTGGGCTAACAATCTTCAACAATAGAAATATTAAAATAAAGAAGACATTGACGAACTGGTCTTTATCCCATTCAAGAACAAATTTGAGGAAATGGGGTCAAATTGTGACATGTTAGACTCAGGGCTGTTAGAGGGAAGTTCCTGACATTGGGAGTTATTCAACAAGGAAATGGGTTAGCAAGGGCGGAAATGAATAATCTCCACTAAGCTTTAAAAATGGAATAGATTCTCAATTACCGTGAAAGTGTTAGATGTGATCCTGCTTGTATATCTGACTATGAAGTTGAGAGAAGATAGGGGCCTTTAAAAGTCTCTTTTACTGGCTGTGAGATTGCCAGCTGTTTGGGCTACTAAGTGATATACTATTAAGTTAGGTGCTCACTACATTAGATAAATAATACATATTTTTTAAAAGTCAATACTTCGGTGAAGTGGTTCATTTCCCATCTGTGGGATGTGATGTGAACCCCAAACCAGCCAACACAGTGGTGCTAGTAGGATTTCTGGCAATGCCACACAGCCTTTCCCCATGTGCCCAGTTCAGCCGTCACATTCACCAAGAGCTAAACGGAGTTCTTCTTCCTCATTTTTAATGGAAAGTCTTCAAATTTCTGAGAGCTTGAGGAAGTGGTTCTTGTACTCTCAATACTCTGAACAGGAAATGTAATAAGTTATTATTACTATGATGAACTAAAAGGGTGGTTTTTGCAGTCAGGTCTTCCTGAGACTTGGAAATCTGGCAGCTCTGTCACTTTGCTGATGCCAGACGGGGCTCTGTGTCACCTGCTGGGTTAGGATTTTTTGGGGGTGTGGGGAAGTCTAAGAGGTGCTGGACACAGAGGAAAGGAAACACTCATCTCAGGCAAGGGCAATGTGCCAGGAAAATGTGTATCATGCAAACAGACAGTTTTTGCGCAGCTACTGGTCCAACATAAACACTGTTTCTTTTGGGGTCAGGTGACATATTTGAGGCCAGTGTGGGAAGACCACAGGCCAGGTCACACCTGCCTCTGCTCTGATGCGACTCTCTGGGGATCACTGGCTGTTTATCTCTCTTCAGCGTGAGTTAAAAGCTCTGTCTCTACCCCGACCTTTTCATTCCAAGACATCTCTAGGTCCGGAAATTGCTCTCTAGATTCCAGAGCTTGCAAATTTCCTGCAGAGCCCAATGCCATGGGGCTTTTAGCAGGAACTCTGCCTCTGCCTCTCAATAAAATAACCCCAAAAAAGGCGAGATTCAAGAGCCTAAACTTAATCCTTCTTTTTTGTTTGGGAAAAACAACAGCAACAACAACACTTCTTCACTGGAATCTCAACGACATTTCGATTTGCACTAAGGCAGCAATTTCCTTAATAAAGGGAAAAACCTAATCCAAACAGCCGGCTATTTTGTCCTGACATCTGCCATGTCTTTTTTATTTATTTTTTTTACCAGTTAAATGAAGCAGTGGAAGGAGGAACAAAGAAATCTGCTGGGCTGGACGCGGTGCTCAGGCCTGGAATCCCAGCACTTTGGGAGGCCGAGGCGGGTGGATCACGCAGTCGAGAGATTGAGACCAGACTGGCCAACATGGTGAAATCCCGTTTCTACTAAAAACATAAAAAGTAGCTGGATGTGGTGGCACATGCCTGTAGTCCCAGCTACTCAGGAGGCTGAGGCAGCAGAATCGCCTGAACCCGGGACGTGGAGGCTGCAGTGAGCCGAGATCACGCCACTGCACTCCAGCCTGATTACAGAACAAGACACTCTCTCCAAAAAAAAAAAAGGAAACAAAGAAAGAAAGAAATCTGTTGACTGGTTGTGATCAAATTAGCTGTAAACACCACTGCACTCAGACCGGCCTGCCATGTCTTTTTTTTTTTTTTTTTTTTTTTTTTTTTTTAATAACCATCCACATCCGTCCTTTGCCCCTGCTCCTTCGGCCCCTGCACAGCCCCGCTGGCTCTGCAATTGCCCCTGTATTCAGCTTCTTCTTCTCTTGCCATTGCTCTGACCTGATTCAGGCCCTTTCCTGAACCGAGACAGTGGGCTCCTTCCCGGTCCCCCTGGCCCACCCCCAGACACGTTTCCCATAACACACAAAACTGATCATGGCCCTCTCCGGCTCCCAGTTAAGCAAGATTAAATCTGAACTATTTTCTTGTACCTATAGCCTTGGAGTGCTGGCTTTTGCCTTTCTCTCTCCCCACACCCCTGAGTGGAGGAATCCCATCCTTCCTTCAGGTCCTGCAAACACTCCACTCTGAAGCGAGTCCCTGCTGTTCTCCCACCAGACAAAGCACTGGTCATTCTGAAACTCGCCCCCTTTCCTGAGTGCCACTCTCTCACGCCGTCTGCAGTGCTTTAGACACATGCAACCACACAGGGAGGTTGGGAAGTCCTCCCGACACTCGCAGGTGAAGGCATCCCTTGACCTGTGTACCCACCACAAGTTGAAAACCCTCCCCAGAACACTGGATCCTGCTGTCTGGTCATTGTCTGCACACGCCTGGATTGCAAATCTCCTGAAGACAGGAGCTGTGGCCCTTGGTCTCTGCTTCCTTAGCCCGCTGCAGAGTGTGCTACAGGTTGTAGGCACTCCATTTGTTGCAGTCACTGAATGCATTGAGCACAGAGTCAGGTTTATTTACTCATTATCAAATGCTCTGCCCTGCATGCAGTGACCCAAAGCACTCAAAGGCTGAAAAGTCCAAGGTGGCTCATGAAACAAATACGCATAGAAAGTTATCATCATAAGGCCCTGAGAAATGTACCTCCAGCTGCTGACTGGGGCTGCTCTGGGCTTCTTGGTGTGAGAGCACACTGCAACTGGAACGCGGTGCAGTGAGAACAGCAGAGCCAGCCAGCCCTCTGACACGGAGTTACTGGTGACCCAGGCAGACAGGCAGCCTGCCCGGGGAGCACTGCCAGGTCGGTCTCGCTGGCAGGAAACGGAGCGTCTCTCAGAATCAGGACAAAAGATATGGGGCTGTGCATAATCTTGCTCGACGCCCACTAGGTTTTAAACCTCAAAAGTTCACTAAGAACTTCCGAAGAACCAAGGCTATTTTGCTGAAACCCACTGCTCCATGTTGGTTCTCTCAAGCTCAGTGCTTTGGGGCAGAAAGGGTAAGCTCAACTTAAACTGTGTTGCCAGCAGTGGACACCTAGAAAGCCCACACACTGCGACTAGCGGGAAATACAGAAAGGCCTTCCCACAATCCAGGTAGAGCACAAAAGGGTGCTTGGAGGAAAAACCACCTGCCAGTCCTGGGGTGCACTGGGCTGGAGTCAGCAGCCGGTATGCTCAGAGGCAGGGGTGCTTCCCTGTGAACTAAGGCCCGGACACCCTGAGGAGACAGCAGACAGGCCATGGGCCACCTGGCCAGTGGGCAGATGCCCAAGGGAGTGAACCACCTGGACAGCTGAGGACCATCAGGATGGGCTGCAGACCCATCAGCCAAAAAAACCCAAAAACCAACAAATGGCCTAGACAACATTCCTGGAGACCACTGGATACAGCATGTGGGAAAAACACTTTTTTCATGCACTTCAAAAATAGGAAAATACAATGGGGAAAATTTTATGACATGGCAGATGAAGTCCACCCTACACCTTCTTAAAACAACACTCTTCGCAGAGCAGGCCCTGATTTGGAACTCCCCTTTCCATGTTCTCATAAAACACTGATTTACTGACCTTCAAAGGCACATTTTTATTGTTTCAGTTTTCCTAGTGTGAGAAGTTCTGGTAGATAGCTGAAAAAGCAAGCCCCTATTTCCTTAACAACACAGAGGGTATGTTCGTATTACAGGTTTGCCATTTTGGGGGGAAGTGGTAGAAAGGAAATAACAGGGGAGGCATTTGAAATATTTATCAGCAGAATGAACTGAAAGCCCACAGATCTGTGTCCGTGCTCTCCAAACAAGGCATTGCCGCATCTATCCAAGTCTCCCCTCTCGGATGGGAGGGAGGTCAGGAGGAAAGGTGGTGCAGAGCACCCACCCACCCTATGACCCAGGGCCACACCCTAGGGGATTTCCTTGGAGGGGTCTCCCCACCAGCCTCTCCAGGTCACTGTGGCCTGTTTTTGATTAGTTGACTTTACCACCTCAGTAAGGGCAATCCAAGAGTTATCTCAAAACTATAAAAGTTCAATGCCCAATTTGTTTGGTGGGGTTTCCTGAATTAGGTGCTTTGTGCTATCTGTAAGGTCATAAAAATATGTTTGGTTTTTTTTTTTCCTTGTCAAGTTTCCTTTAGGTCTAAACCACTCACACCATCCTCCCAACACAGGGAGCTTTCTTACACCTCTTAGAATCATTTCTTCTCTGACCTCTGGTTTCCCACCCATCCTTCAAAGACCACTTGGGAAACCTCTTCTTCCTGAAGTCCATATGGATTCCTCCAACGGGCTTCCCTCCCTCCCTCTGCCACCGTCTGTACTTTTCTTATCATATGCTGCTTTCTTATCACAGCTTTGCCTGTCTTGCCCTCTGCACTAGACTGTGACCCAGGCGCCTTCCCCTTGGTCCTCACTAGCTCAGTGTTTTACACCATCAAGGTCTGTTGCCCTGCATTTGCACGCACCTGCTCTTGCATCTTATAACCCCAGATAAACATGGCCATGTACAATCCATTACCTTCAAGAAAACAGGGTGCATCTATATTTGGTTACTTGGAATAAACAGCAGGACTAGCAATACAAAAATTCAAAATGTCTTTACCTGTAGGCAAATAGTTTCCTTCTATCCGAAAATGAATTCTCTCACAAACACAAGCAGGCAGAGGTATAACACGTTTTAAAGGGCAAAACTTATAGCCTTTCAGGTAAGTTTAAATCTATTTAATATAAACGGAACTAAATACAATACCTACAGATAAGGCACTTTCTGGAAGTCATTTCTGCCAACTATTTTGCAAACCCAACTTCCCCGCCAAACAGTTCCTGAAGCCTTGCCCGGTGTTTGATCACTAACATCCTCCATGAGTTGTCAATGCCATTCCTAAATTTTGAGCTAATAGAATAGGCTGGCCAAAGAAGCAGTCATTGAATACAGAGAGTGCTTGGAAACACAGTATCCCCAGGAGATATTCTTTTAAGGCTGTGTCCAGTCTCACCTTTCAGAGAAAATGCATTTCTACTAGGAAGGTTGGGCACCAAGTAAAATAAGCAGAAAGGCATCCCAATGTCACTTGATTGTGAAGGAGTTCGGGAAATGCCACCCCAAAATGTGCCACTATGGTATGCTTATTATTTTGAATTGAGGGCAGGTGGTGACCACTGGCAGGGATCTCTCTGAATTCTGCCCAAAGAAAGAGCCTCCAAAAGGAACTGAAATGTCTCCAGTCTCCTCTGCGGGAATCTTTTCACCCAGAGAAGATTAACTCAGATTACAGGGAGGAGACTGCAGGTTGACATCAGCCCAGACTTTCGCCTATTCTCCCAAGCGCTGCTCAGAGACCATTTTTATTGCCTGAGAACTTTGTATGTGCCTGACAAGATGTCCTTTATTCACCATCTACTTCCTCCCGAAGCCCTCCCATAACCTGTTTGCCGCACCCTGCAGAAGCTCCTGTGGATGCTATACTGAGCTTCAATCATCTGACCCTTCCTCAGGTTTCTTATTTTGTAGGAGTCTTGTGCCTATGTATGTAATTAAGTACAGTTTTTCTCCTGTTAATCTGCCTTATGTCAATTGAATTCGTAGCCCAGCCAAGGAATTCAGAAGGTTCCTAGAAGTTTCTCTCCCCTGGAATTGAAACTGACCAATGCAAAAGTTTAGATAGAATTTTAAACATGCATAACGAAAGGGGCTTAAAGGGAAAAAGAGGGGAAATAGCACTTATTGAAAAGTCTCCCTGAAAAATAAACTCATTTAATGGCATGTGTTGTTCATATCAGAACCGAATGTCATTTATGCAGATATGTATGTATGTCATCTGGCAACAGCGGTGAGAGATCATTTTGCAACTGCGTGGTCAGGCAGGTTTTTCTTAGGTGGCTAGCTGTTTGCTGAAACCCTGGTCCTTTAGTTCAAATAAGGTAGCACCCTGTTCAACCTGTTGAACACTTAATTAAGCAACATCTGAAGTGCTTAAAATGAAAAAAATCCATTAGATTTTTCCACCTTCGTTTCCCTCAACCATACTGAGAGACCCATACCATCGGGAATGAATTTCCCTTAGAATCTTTTGCTTCAGCCTTCAGCGCATCCCCATTATTTCTGTTAAGGCTTTCCCCCTCTCTTTTCACCCCAAACACGGTTCTCCAAGCGCTCCTCCACACTCCTCTCCGGGTCCCGTGCCCGGCTGCGGAGGGACGGCGACAGCCTAAGCCAGTGTTAACAGGGGGGAAATGTGACCCTGCGGAAACCAAGAAAACCACCTCTCGCCCTTCCCTCTGAGAGCTTTCAAGTTCGTGTCAACGACTTTTAAAGCGTTTGTTGTGCTGCCTGAGGCGGCCCTCCTCCGGGAGGCAGAAAGTCCGTGGCTGGCTGCATCTGCTCGCTAACTGTGCTGAGAAATCTGTTCCGAGAGGACCGGGAACCACTTGAGTCTGCGAGGGGCAAGCCCAGCATCCCCGGAGCGCGCGCGCAGCCTCTCCCAGCCGTGCGTGGCCTCCAGGCGAGGGGGAACCGGGTGTCCCCGAAGGGGCTCAGGGAGGGCAAAGGCAAGCCTGTAGTTCAGGGACGGAGGGAATCGGGTCTCTTTCTGGATGGAAGTTTGAGGCGGAGCCCACCTGGGAGAAACTGCATCGGGAACGGTGATCTCCCGCAGGTGCGGCCCTCACGCCACTGCCTCCCGAGGCACCGCCCGGCGCAGGCGCTCAGTAGGTGCTCAAGAAGCGTTTGGAGAAAATGACAGCCCCCAAGCCTGCGGCTAAGCGGGCTTTTGGAAGAACCCATGTAGAGTGCTGGGGTCCCGCCAATCTGCTCCTTTTGCGCCCCAATTTCCCTCCGCTTGCCCTTTCCAGCCCTCCGCCGTCCAACTCTAGAAGCGCCTCCCCAGCTTCCCACGGCCTCCGCTCCCCAGAGCGCCTGCTCCTCTCGTAAGGCGGAGGGGCCAGGATGCCGCCGGCCCCGGCCCTTCCCTGGGCTCCCGAGGAGGCGTCGGGCCCCGGGGCCGGGCGGGCGCCGGCGCTCCTTACCTGCAGCCGGGCGAGCAGCGCGCAGAGCAGCAGCAGCGCGGGTAGCGGGCGGCGCCTCCGGGCACGCGGGGCCATGGCGCAGGGCAGGCTGGCGGGCGCCGCGGCCTCTGCGGCCTCTGTGGCCCAGCGGGCGCGCCTGCCGTGGGCCTGGGTGGTCCCGCCCCCGCGCCCCGCCCCGCACCTGCCCCCGCACTGCCCTCCTGCGCCCCCCTCCGGCCGGGCCGGGCCGGGCCATGCCCGCCAGGTGGTGCCCGAGCTCCCCGGGTGCGCGGCGGGACGCGGGGCCCCGGTCCGGGAGGGTCCCCAGGGGGGTTCGCCGCGCCCGGTGCCTCCTTAGTCCGGTCCCCGCCCCGGCCTGGGTGTTCGGGCGGCGGACAGGTTGGCCTGAGACCCGCCCTGGGTTGCCCTTCGCCGCAGTGGCCCCTTCTTTGCCGCACCCCAGACTTGCGGGCCCCGCCTCCCGGGAAGGAAAGGGTGTCCCTGCTCCAGCCCTGCGCCCCCACCCTTCCAGGCCTGGCCTTCCGAAGGTGGATGCGCCACAGTCAAGAAAGAACGAGAGGAAGATCCTTCCTGGAGGAGATTTCATTAACTACAGTTAAGGGATCAACACAATACATCATCCACCAAGCTTCGTAAAATACTCCTCCTGTTACTTTGCTTCAAAATTTTGGGGCCAGCAGCCACTATCTCTTATTCTCCTCCAGATCCTCTGCCTCCGCCCCTCATCCGCCCTGCACCCACCAAACTCCAGAATGGCACCAGGCTCCACCAGCCTTGAGGCGCCTCCCAGCCTCCATCATCACATGGGCCTTCTCAGACACAGACTGGCCAAATGTCTGGGGCATAGCGTTACCTAAAGAACTGAGGTCCTTTCTTCTGGTGCAGTAAGGTCAAGCAGTCCGCACCAAGGTTTGCAAAGGGAGAAAAGAGGGCACTTATCTGCAGAGCGCCAAGCAAGGAGAATGGGGCAGCTTTTGCTTAAACCCTGACCTTCGGTTGGGTTGCAAGTAAGGAATTTTAAGTGCAGGGATAAATTTCAAGAAAGCAGAAGTTACAGGAAAAATTGTAATATACGGAGATTGCACATTGGTTTGGCCTAACAAGGTGGCTATCTTGAAAACTTGAAAGTAGGGGTGCTTATACGTTACAGATTCAAAGGTTTTCTGACTTGCCATCGATGAAGTAAGAGAAGTTTTGCTAAGAATTTGGAGTCAGCAAAAAACAATGTTAGCTCTGGCTCCTGGGTGTGACTTCCTCCTGGCCCTTTGGGAAGAAGTGTAGAAGAAAGAATGGTGGTCAGTTCAGTCCTCAGTGCCCCCTTGTGTGAGGTCTACGTGCCAGTGGATCTGTTTTGGTGGGGGCTGGGTTTCTGAGAAACAACTCAGGGACGTATATTAAAATGCTATCTTTAGTTTCCGTAGGGAATTAATTTCCTTGGTTATTTTATTAAGCTACAGTTACCTTCTTGCTTATCAAGTTGCTTATTTACTTCTTAGGGCTAGCTAGGTGCCTGGAATTTCCCTTGAAGGAATTCAAGATTTCCTTTATTTCCATGCTCAGGGGCGCTCCACAGGTTTTTAAGAAGGATCCCTGCTCCATCTCAATAGCTGCTATTGTTTTTGTTTGTCATTACTTGCTTAGGATTGTGACTTTCCTCACATTCTAGGTCCATGTTGGATCCATACATATAATCCCTCCTTTGTATGGGGTATTAATCCGTTTTCATGCTGCCGACATACCCAAGACTGGGCAATTTACAAAAGAAGAGGTTTAATGGACTTACAGTTCCACGTGGCTGGGGAGGCTTCACAATCATGGTGGAAAGCAAGGAGGAGCAAGTCACATCTTCCGTGGATAGCAGCAGGCAGAAAGAGAGAGCTTGTGCAGGGAAACTCTCGTTTTGAAAACCATCAGGTCTCATGAGACTTACTATCACGAGAACAGCAGGGGAAAGATCACACTCATCATTCAATTACCTCCCACCAGGTCCCTCCTACAACACATGGGAATTAATTCAAGATGACATTTGGGTGGGGACACAGCCAAACCATATCATACAGTAACTGTTTATATGAAGATACTTGTCTCATGCCAACAGAATATAGTCTTTTTCGAATTCCTGGATTGCCAGAACTATTCACTTGCCCTACTTTTAGCCCAGCACATGGTATATCTTGGTCAAAATTCCACGTGCATTTGAAAAATCTATGTATTTTGCTATTGTCAGTAAAGTATTTTATGAGTGTCAATTAGGTCAAATAGGTTGAACTACTCATACTGATTTTCTGTTACTTGTTCTGAGAAAAAGTGCGGAAATTTCTAACAACAACTGGATTGGTCTATTTTTCCTTTCATTTCTGTCAGTTTTTTTTCATATTCTTGAACCTCTGATTAGAGGTATAAACATTTAGAATTATTATGTCTTCCTGATGAATTGAGACTTTTAGTATTATTATGTGTCTTCCTCGATTTGTGGTAAAATTTCAAATTCTCATGTCTACTTTGATATGAATTATATAGCCATTTCACCTTTTTCATGAATAGCATTTGTATGATATATCTCATTCTGTCTTTTTACTTTTATCTATATCGTTTAAAGTGACAGCATACAATTGGTTCTTTTTTCCCCATTTTACCCGTTTTGACAATCTCTGCCTTTTGATCAGAGCATTTAGATTGTTCATATTTAATGTGACTATATATATGGTGACGTTTAAGTCTACCATTGTGCTATTTTTCTATTTTTTCCACCTGTTTTTCTGTCTGTTCTTTTTTTCCGTCTTTTCCTCCTTTGTTTTGCTTGGAGTATTTTTTAGCATTCTATTTTCTCTTCATTGTTAGCTTATTTTATATGCCTCCTTGTTTTATTATTTTGGGGTCAGCTCTGGGTGTACAATGCGCATCTGTAATTTATCACAGTCTACTTTCAGATAAAATTCTGCCCCTTTCTCCCTCTCTCCCTTTTTGCTACTATCGTCATACTACTTGGCTGGCTTTTTAACGCCCTGCTCTACAGCCTAATTGGTGGACTGCTCAGTTGCTTTTGTGCCTTTTTAGAAAGTGATCTGGCAGTGTTGATTTTAAAAATTAAAAATTGCAAATATCCTTTGATGAAGCAATTCTGTATCTGGGAATCAAACATATCAATACATAAAGAAAGAGACAAAAGGATGTTTACTATAGCATTTTTGTAAAACCACAAAAAGAAAAAAAGTGAGTATCTGTTAATAGACAAATGGTGGAAAATATTACTGCTCATCATAGTTTTGAGTATCATGTAGCTACTTAAGTATATTATGTAGTTTTGGAAAGATATTCACGATTATTAAGTAAAAGAAGCAAATGACGGAGCAATATTATCCCATGTTTGTAAACAACCACAAACATGATTTTATCTGTATAAGCAAAGAAAGTTTCTAGAAAGGATAATAGCAAACACTAATAGCATATTCACACTTAAAAATTCATTTAATCCTCATAGCAGGCATGTGAAGAGTACTATTATTACTCCCATTTTACAAATGAGGTTACTGAGGTACAATGAGATTAAAAACTTACCTGGGGTCATTTGTCAGTAAGTGGCAGAGCTATGATTCCAGTCCTGGCTCTCTGACTCGGGAGTGGGAGTCTTGCTTCACTAAGCACCAAATGTTTAACATCAAGTGAGTTGCAGAAGGAAAAGGAGAAACTCATACTTTTATTATTGATGTTTCTAAACTATTTACATTGAGGAAAATGCACTTTTGCTTTTTTTTTTTTTTTTTTTTGAGACAAAGTCTTGCTTTGTCACCCAGGCTGGAGTGCAGTGGCGTGATCCTGGTTCACTGCAACCTGCACCTCCCAGGTTCAAGGAATTTCCTGCCTCAGCCTCCCCAGTAGCTGGGATTACAGGCGCCCGACACCACACCCAGCTAATTTTTGTATTTTTAGTAGAGACAGCGTTTCACCATCTTGGCCAGGCTGGTCTTGAACTCCTGACCTCGTGATCCACCTGCCTCATCCTCCCAAAGTGCTTGCATTACAGGAGTGAGCCATCACACCTGGCCAGCACTTTTGCATTTTTAACTGGCAGTTGTGCAAACTTAGTACATAGATGTTAAAACTCTAAGTGAAGTAAGTACAGGAATGGTCATAAGCACAGACAAAATAATGCTGGGCTATCTAACGTGTTGTCATCTTCAATGAGGAGACAGGCTTTCTGGAAAAAGCATGGTGGTGCTAGATGACATTCTGATTTTGCTAAAAGGAACTGACTTGTGGAAGAAGGTACTTTCACTGTGGCACTTCATGAAAAATACCAAGGCTTATTCATGGCACATTTCCAACATTACCCCTTCTATTTTCAACGAAGAGTAGGGGACTTAAAACTTCTGCTTGGAAAGCCCCAGAGGTGAGCGTGCTGATTTTGGAAGCACTTTTAAACAGCAGAATGCCTATGTTAACACATTAAATCTACTAACAATTAAAAAAATCTTTTTGTATTAAATTATGCTTTTTTTTTTTTTTTCCTGAGATGGAGTCTTGCTCTGTTGCCCAGGCTGGAGTGCTAGAGTACAGCGGTGTGATCTCGGCTCACTGTAACCTCCATCTCCCGGGTTCAAGGCATTCCCCTGCCTCAGCCTCCCGAGTAGCTGGGACTACAGACATGTGCCACCATGCCCAGCTAATTTTTGTATTTTTAGTAGAGCCAAGGTTTCACGATGTTGGCCAGGCTGGTCTCGAACCCCTGACCTCAGGTGACCCACCCTCCTTGGCCTCTCAAAGTGCTGGGATTACAGGTGTGAGCCACCTCGCCCAGCCTTAAATTAAATTACTCTTAAAGATATCTCCGTTTATAGAACCATCACTTAATTCAAATATTTTATAAATATTAATAGGTAATACAATATGATAATAAAATCAAATAAAATAGGCTTGAGGATGTTATCTTTCCTATATATATAGCATTATTATGAGAAACATGGAAGTAATTTATCTCAAATACTGTTTTTCTATGTTTTAAAATTTTATTTTATTATTTTTTTTTTGAGACAAAGTCTCCCTCTATCGGCCTACCTGGAGCGCAGTGGCGCCATCTCAGGTCACTGCAACCTCTGTATCCCGGGCTCAAGCGATTCTTCTGCCTCAGCTTCCCAAGTTGCTGGCATTACAGGCATGTGCCACCATGCCCGGCTAATTTTTGTATTTTTAGTAGAGATGGGGTTTCATCATGTTGGCCAGGCTGGTCTCAAATTCCTGACCTCAGGCAATCTGCCCGCCTCGGCCTCCCAAAGTGCTGGGATTATAGGCATGAGTCACCATGCCTGGTCTGTTTTTCTATATTAACTGAAGAATAAACACATTATAGGTAAGGTGATTGCTCAGCTCCTATTTGCAAAAACTAGTTTCAATGTTGTTTGCGATTTTAAAAACAGACACTTGGCTGGGCATGGTGGCTCATGCCTGTAACCCTAGCACTTTGGGAGGCCAAAGTAGGTGGATTGCCTGAGGTCAGGAGTTTGAGACCAGCCTGGCCAATATGTTGGAAGTCCTTCTCTACTAAAAATACAAAAATTAGCCAAGCATGGTGGTGCACATCTGTAATTCTAGCTACTGGGAAGGCTGAGGCACAAAAATTGCCTGCACCCGGGAGGCAGAGGTTACAGTGAGCCAAGATGTCACCATTGCACTCCAGCCTGGGCAACAGAATGAGACTCTTAAACACACACACACACGCACTCACACACTCGCACTCACATTTATAAGGACATATACAATTAAATTTTAGTTACATGTAACAAATGGAAAAATGTTTTAAACAATAGATGCTTTAATATTTATTAAAGGTAAATATTTTCCATTTTTAAAAAGTAATCAGCTGACAATGGACTTTCTTCTTTGTCCCCGGGAAAAAACAGAGCACATTATACATATACAGAAATCGTAAACTGATATGAATGAACTCTTCTACATGGATAGTGTGCACCTCGTGCTGGAAATCCCCACTTCTCAATTCTGCAGAACTCTTTGGTTTTCAGAATTAAAAAGGTAAAATCAAAATTTAGCTATAATATTTGTTTCTAGTGGATAGCTTGCAAGGATTGTGTTACATTTTAACAGGTCTTCATTTAAGCACCAGAAAACATAGGCACAATCTTGTTAATGAAATGCTTATAAATCTCAGCAAGAATAAGAATTAATCAGTGTATGTATTTTTTTTTCATGTGGTGCTATATAAATAGTTGCTGTGACTGGGTATAAGAGCTAAAGAGAATGCATAAAAGACAAAGTAATTGAGCAAATGTAAGACTTTACAAATCTTTCATATAGGGAAAACTTATTAATAAGTAAAAATGTTTTTATTACCCACCTGAAGTTTTTTTTCTGAGACAGAGTCTTGCTCTTGTCTCCCAGGCTGGAGTGCAATGGTGCAATCTCGGCTCGCTGCAACCTCCGCCTCCTGAGTTCAAGCGATTCTCCTGCCCCAGCCTCTGAGTAGCTGGGATTACAGGTGTGTACCACCACACCCAGCTAATTTTTATATTTTTAGTGGAGATGGGGTTTCACCATGTTGGTCAGGCTGGTCTTGAATTCCCAACCTCAAGTGATCTGCCTGCCTCGGCCTCCCAAAGTGCTGGGATTACAGGCATGATTACTGCCCCCAGCCATCACCCTGTAATGTTTTGTTCTTCCTCTCATATCTCCTAGTAATAAGAAATATAATTATTTTTTTACAAAAGTAAACCAATGACAAATCAATGTTGACTCAGAGATAAATCAAGGTGCAATACTATTCCATAATAATACCCAAACATAACATGAAAACTTTTAAACTGTATACATGACACCTCTCTTGCCTTACTCTGGTAGGCAATAATTTCTTTAGTTGTGAAAATTTGGCATTCAAAATAAATGAATTTCTAAATGGTATGAGTCATATTAGCAGTTATCACATACTTTTTGGAAATTTTGTTACAGATAAAGCAGTATCTAGTGGAAACAGGGACACAATTGGCATCTCCTTTGTTTCCTGTACTTTTAACTCTAATGATCTGATGCCACATTTGGAGGAAGTGGCTGTGTGCACCTTACTCACGAACAGAAGCACAGGTGTTATCCTATAGGCTGATGGCAAAGTTCTACTTTCAGACTGGTCAGGTTCAGACTGTCCTTAATAGACAACTAATGCTGCTACATAGATTGAAATAGAATTATTGCTTTTAAATAACATTTTTATTGGAAGCATAACAAAGTATAAAGCTCGCTGAATCATCAGAAAATGAAAACATACATATAGCCAGCAGTCAAATTTCAAAGTAGAACATTCCCAGCGCCCCCAAAGTCCACTTATGCTCACTTGAGTCAGTATCCTCATCCTTGTAGATTAAGTTATCATATCGTGAGTTAGTTTTGTATGCTTTTAAACTTCATAAAGTAGTACGTAGGATTTTGCGTATGGCTTTTGTTTAATATTTTGTGAGACTCATTCATGTTATTACTGGATAGTGTTGCATTGAATGAATGTATCCCAATGAAATCATCATTTTGCTGATGAAGGCTATTAAGATTATTTACAGTTGAGGCCCTTATGAATAACGCTGCTATGAGCATTCATGGATGTCTTTTGGTGAATATGTGTATGCATTTCTGTAGAAATGCATGTTTTGCTGGGTCGTAGGGAGGCTTGGTTCAATTTTAGTAGGTACTGCCAATTTTCCAATGTGGTTGTACAATTCCACTCTTACTGGAAGTGTCTGAAGAGTTGCACTGGCTCCACATCCTGGTCAACAGCTGATATAATTGGACTTTAAAATTTTGGCTTTTCAAAGTACGTGTAGAGTGTGAGTATTCCATTTTAATGATAAATCATTAAAATGATGCGTCATTGTAATAATGTAACATTACATCTAAAGATGTCTCATTAGTATCATTTTATTTCCTGATGACTAATGAGGTTGTGTCTTTTCCTATATTTATTGGCCATTGGGTTATCCTCTTTTGTGAAGTGTTGATTCAAGCCTTTTCCCCATTTTTCTATTGGGTTCTTGTCCTCCTTATGGATTTGTGGAAATTCTTTGTATAATATGGATATTATTTCTTTGTTGGTTGTATATATTACAAATATGTTCTCCTGCTCAGTGGATTTTCCTTTTAACCTTTTTCTTTTTAGAGAAAGTCTTAGTTGCCCAGGCTGGAGTGCAGTGGCTCATTTATGGCTCACTGCAGCCTCAAACATCTGGGCTGAAATGATCCTTCCATACCAGCCTCCTGAGTAGCTGGGACCATAGGTGTGTGCTACCATGCCTGACTAATTTTAAAAGTTTTTTTGAGAGACAAGAGTCTTACCATGTTGCCCAGGCTGGTCTCAAACTCCTGGGCTCAAGCAATCCTCCCACCTTGGCCTCCCAAAGTGCTGGCATTATAGGCATGAGCCACCATGCCTGGCCTTTATCTGTAGGTTCTAAAAAGATTTTTTTTGTGTACACAATTGTGTTGTGTATAAATAATGACAATCTTATTTCTCCTTTTCCAATTCCTGTAGCTTTTCTTTTCCTTGCCCTGTTGCATTGAACAAGGTCTCCGGTACAAAGTTGAATTAAAGTGGTAACAGCAAGTGTATTTGACTCATTCCTAATTCTGTATTTTACTCTGAAGTATGATGTTTGCTATAGGTAGTTTTTTGTTTTTTGAGACGAAGTCCGTCTCTGTTGCCAGGCTGGAATGCAGTGGTGCGATCTCAGCTCACTGCAACCTGCCTCCTGGATTCAAGTGATTCTCCTGCCTTAGCCTCCCGAGTAGCTGGACCTGCAGGCGTGCACCACCACGCTTAGCTAATTTTTGTATTTTTAGTAGAGACGGGGTTTCACCATGTTGACCATGATGGTCCCGATCTCTTGACCTCGTGATCTACCTTCCTTGGCCTCCCAAAGTTCGGGGATTACAGATGTGAGCCACTGTGCCTGGCTGCTATAGTTTTTTGTAGCTAATAAAAGTAAAGAAGTTTCTCTATTGTTAGTTTGCTGAGGTTTTTTTTTTTTTAAAGATTTAGAATTTTATCAAATATTTTTGCTGAATTTATTGAGATGATCATATTTGTTCAGTTAATATGGTGATTTCTGAATGTTAAATCAACCTTGAATACCCTGAATAAATTCAACCTAGTAATGATGTTTTATTCTTTTTGGACATTGGTGGATTTCGATTGCTAATATTTAGTTTAGGAGTTTTTACACTTATATTCATGAGATTGGCCTGTTATTTTCCTTCTGAATTGGATCTTGTTAGGTTTTGAAGTCAGGAGTTTGCTGGCCAGGACTGGGGCATGTATACCTTTGAAAGGGTATACATGAATGGTACTATGTTTTTCCTTAAATATTTGGTAGAACTCACTAATGAAGCTCTGTGATCATTGTTTTATCTTTGTGGCATGGTTTAAAATTACAAATTCAATTTCTTTAATAGATATAGAACTATTCGGATTTTACATTTCTCCTTGTGTTGGTTTTGGTAAGTAGGTGTCCTTTTTTGTAAAAGTAGGAATATTTAAAATGTATAATATCCATTCTATCTAAACTTTCAAATCTGTTGGTATAATGTGATTCATAATATCTTCGTATTATATTTTGAATATCTTAGGATTTGTAGAATTTTTTTTCTTTTTCAATATTGGTAATTTATGCCTTTTCTTTTGCTTGCTAAGTCTTGCTAGGCTTAATCAATTTTATTAGTTTAACTAGCTAGAATAAAATATTCAGCTTTGTTCATCTGTACTGTATGTTTGATTTTCTATTTCACTAATTTCTAATCTGTACTGCTTCTTTACTTTACCTTACTTTTCTGTTTCCTTTTTTTTTTTTTTTTTTTTTTTTTTTTTTTTTTTTTTTTTTTTTTTTTTTTTTTTTTTTTTTTTTTTTTTTTTTTTTTTTTTTTTTTTTTTTTTTTTTTTTTTTTTTTTTTTTTTTTTTTTTTTTTTTTTTTTTTTTTTTTTTTTTTTTTTTTTTTTTTTTTTTTTTTTTTTTTTTTTTTTTTTTTTTTTT
>PVKV010014371.1:0-26764 GCA_004027835.1 Alouatta palliata | reverse complement strand
CTGTGTTGGTCAGGCTGGTCTCGAACTCCCAACCTCAGGTGAGCCGCCCGCCTCCGCCTCCCAAAGTGCTGGGATTACAGGTGTGAGCCACCACACTCGGCCACTTTGCTGTTTTCAAACTTCTTGAAATGAACGTTAGATAATTGATCTTTTTTTTTTCTTTTTCTTCTTTCCAAATAAATAGCTGCATAGATAATTGATCTTTTAAAAAATTTTTTTTAATTTTTAATTTTCAGAGACAGAGTCTCACTCTGTCCCCCAGGTTGGAGTGCGATGGTGCAATCTTGACCCACTGCAACCTCCACCTTTGGGGTTCAAGCCTCCTGAGTAGCTGTGATTACAGGGGCGCGCCACCATACCTGGCTAATTTTTTGGTATTTTTAGTAGAAACAGGGTTTTACCATGTTGGCCAGGCTGGTCTCGAACTCCTGACCTCAGGTGATTCACCTGCCTTGGCCTCCCAAAGTGCTGGGATAACAAGCCTGTGCCACCGTGCCTGGCCAGATATTAGATCTTAAGCCTTTCTTCTTTTTGCATCTATGCATTTAAACCTGTACGTACATTTCCTTCTAGGTGTGGCTTCAGCTCAGTATCATCTCACAAGTTTGATATTTTTATAATTTAATAAATATTATTTTCTAGCTTCTATTGTCATTTCTTCCTTAACCTATGGTTTCTTTTAGAAGTACATTGCTTATATTTCCAGCATTTGGTGTTTGTAGTTACTTTTTTGTTATTGATTTAGAACTTAATTCCACTGTGGTCAGAGAACATCTTCAGTAGGCTTGTCAGATAGCTGAAGTTCCACAAAGATTTCCGTCCTCCCCTCCAATTAGCAGCTGACTCCGGGGAAATACTGAGTTCATGTCTCTGGCTTCCCTTTAGCTACAGGATCTTGGACCTACAAGTACTTCCTTCCTGGAGAGCCCTCCAACATCTGTTAACCTGTTTTTCATATTTTGTCCAGATTTTCTAGTTGTTCTCAGCAGTAAGGTTAACTTCAAATAAACAGATTTGCCACAGTTGAAAGTGGAATTCTGATAAAAAATAATATCAAATAATCTATAAAGGAAAATTATCAGGCTATGCCTGGGGGCTCCCAAGTGTAATCCCAACACTTTCGGAGGTCGAAGCTGGAGGATCACTTGAGGTCAGGAGTTTGAAACCAGCCTGGGCAATATAGTGAGACCATCTCTACAAAATTAGCTGGGCGTGGTGGTGCACACCTGTAGTCTCAGCTACTCAGGAGGATGACTTGGGAAGATCACTTGAGCCTAGGAGTTTGAGACTATAGGGAGCTATGACTGCACCACTGCACTGCAGCCTGGGCAACAGAGTGAGACACTGTCTCTTAAGAAAAAAAAAGAAAGAAAAGGAAAATCATATTTTTGGTTCAGAGGGCCTCCTATTGAGTTATTGCTTTTTTAAAAAAATGATTGTGATAGGTGACCAGTAACACCTACTCTGAAAAATTTGGGGCTAAAATTATTGCCTTAGTGTACTGGAGAAGAGGTTAGCAAACTATAGCCCGTGGGCCAAATCTGACCCCTCACCTGTTTTATAGGAACACAGCCATGCCCATTTGTTTACTTGCCATAACTGGTAGTTTCTGCACTACAGTGACAGAGTTGAATAGCTGTATAGCCAACAAAGCTCAAAATATTTACTATCTGGCACTTTACGGAAATAGTTTTTCTACCCAGCGATTCTAGAGCATGCATAGAATTTTGAAGCTGAAATGCTCATTTGCCATTATGGTGGAACAAACGCATAGTTTGTCTGGTGGCAAATCCGGTTCTGCCTCATTCTTTCGGCCTTCTTTTTCATGTAGCAACTGGGGGTGCAATTCAAAGTATTGATTTGGAATAAGGATTGTATCCTATTTCTCTTTGAAAAAGCATCTCAGATCTATTTGCACTCTAAGGCAGGCTACTTAACATTAGTTGCGTCATTGAAAAATGGGAGAAAAGAATATCTATCTAGTAGAGTTAGTATAAGGATTAGAGATAATGTATAAATATGTTAAGTGCCCAACAATTGTACACTCAGTAACATTACATGTTAACAATGCAATAAATAGTAGATATTGCTACCTTTGGTTCTCTTTAAGCGTACTTCTATACAGCGGGTGGTGGCATTCTTTTCAAATTAGGTTGAATATAATGACTTGGTTCCTAATGGAACCTTTCTTGGTTCACAAGAAAATGTCAACCTCTTCAAAAAATAGAGAAGTGCCTTTAGATTTCAATACACACAGAACACCTGTATTCCTCATTTCTTGACAAAGAACATATTCTTAAACTCTGTCATCCAACTCTCTTTGAGAATTTGGTTGTAGGAAATAACGTTCATAAAAAAATCATTTAGAGCTCTCGAAGTCCATCTGATCAGTGTCTCCCAGTGTCACCTAGGAAACTTCTTTGTTGAGATATTAATAAGGGAGACATTAAAAAAAGAGGTTCTTTGGTAAAATAAATTAGAGAAAGCCCACATTAAAGTTAAATCTATTTTTTTTGCTGAGAAGAATTTTCCCAATCTTGAATGTGTTGATGTGCATTTTAGAAATGGGCTGGGCTGGGCGAGGTGGCTCATGCCTGTAATCCCAGCTGAGGCAGGCGGATCACCAGAGATCATTCCATTGCACACTAGCCTGGGCAACAAGAGTGAAACTCTGTCTCAAAAAAAAAAAAAAAAAAAGAAAGACAAGAAAGGGCTAAGCTGGGTGTGGTGGCTCATACTTGTAATCTCAACACTTTGGGAGACCAAGGTGGGTGATCACTTGAGGCCAGGAGTTCCAGACCAGCCTAGTCTACATGGTAAAACCTCATCTCTACTAAAAATTCAAAAAATTAGCCTGGCATGGTGGTGCCTGCCAGTAGTCCCAGCTACTTGGAAGGCTGAGGCATGAGAATCACTTGCACCTGGGAGACGAAGGTTGCAGTGAGCCAAGATCATCCCACTCTAGTCTGGGCAACAGAGTCAGACTCTGTCTCAAAAAGAAAAAAAGAAAGGGCCAGAGCATGCAGCATTTCCCAAACTTATTTGACTATGAATCCCTTGAGGTATGCATCTACATTTGGGCTTGAATCAAATGATGGGCGAGCAATATACTTAGACTATTTGTCTTGATCCCTACTGGATTTCCTTTCCTGAATTCAGCTTTGGTAGTCTTCATTTATAATGAGGGACACCGTAGGAAATTATCATTTAAAGCTCACTAGAAATTATAGGGCTATTGTTGAGGAAGAAGCCCACTACATTTATGAGGACTCATGGGAGAGATTTCTCTTGGGCTTCAGTACTAGGGAAGCTTGCCAGAAGATAAGCCCTACTCATATCAAGAATTACAAAGGGTCTGAGATTTTACCCTAATTTGCAAGCCAACAAGTTGGCCCATTTCATGGATGTCGGCAAAAAACACAAGGCTCCTGGGTCAGAGACAAAAGATAGTTTGTTACTCATAGCAATCACAGTAACCAGACTAATTAGCATTTTCTTCAGCTCCTTGAACTCTAGTCCTACAGGGCAATGCAAAGAGGGCATGTGACGGCTGAACATGCATTACAAGAGAGGAACAATGAGCTTAGGTAACCTGAGTCTTTAATAATAGGCAGTAAGCTTGCCTAACCTTTGCCCCAGAAAAAGATATTCTTATACCATGTAGGAAACAAATTTGTTCTTGGCTGTGGAGTAAGACACTATCTGTATCTTCCAAGACTGTATGCAATACCAGCATCCTTAAAGAGTCTGGAACTAAGTTAATGCCTGTGCATGTAAGACCTGCAAAAACTAGACGCCTCTGGAGAATATTCTCCCAATATCTTATGCACAAAGATCCCAATTAGCATTTCACTCTTTTTTTTTTTTTTTTTTTTTTGAGACAAGGTCTCACTCTGTCCCTGCAGTAGTGCAATCATGGCTCAATGGAGCCTTGACTTCTGAGGCTCAAGAAATCCTCCTGCTTCAGCTTTCTGAGTAGCTGGAACTACAGGCGCATGCCACTATGCCTGGCTAAGTTTTGAATTTTTTGTAGAGATGGGGTTTTGTCAGCCAGGTGTAGTGGCTCACGCCTGTAATCCCAGCAGTTTTGGACACCGAGGTGGGAGGATCACCTGAGGTCGGGACAAAAATTACCTGGGCGTGGTAGCACATACCTGTAATCCCAGCTACTCAGGAGGCTGAGGCAGGAGAATCGCTTGAACCTGGGAGGTGGAGGTTGTGGTGAGCTGGGATCGTATCATTGCACCCCAGCCTGGGCAATAAGAGCGAAACTCCGTCTCAAAAAAAAAAAAAAAAGAGATGGAGTTTTGCCATGTTGTCCAGGCTGGTCTTAAACTCCTGAGCTCAAGTAATCTGCCAGTCTTGGTCTCCCAATGTGTTCGGATTACAGGCATAAGTCACCATGCTCAGCCTTATTTCAGCTTTAAATATGAATGAATAACCAAAGGAGACCAGATGTTTAAGGAAATGTCCATTATGAAAGAGAAAATGATGGACAAATAGAAAAATAACACTGAAGGAAACAGAGATAAGTAATAAATTAGAAAATAAAAAATAATCTTAATTAGTATCTGCAAGGAGATTAAAGCAGTTTTTGCATCCTTAAAACAGAAACAGAATGCTAAGAAAAAGTTTCATAGAACACAATAGAGCTCTTGGAATAAACATAAATGCCAAAGGAAAAAAAAAACTCAATACAAGAGTTGAAAGATAAAGCCCAGGAAGTATTCCAGAAAGTAGATGAGAAATGAGAGAAGAGATCATTCCATTGCACACTAGCCTGGGCAACAAGAGAATGAGAGAAGAAGAAAATAAGGAAGGAAAAGGGTTCTCACAAACTTCTCTACCTTATGGCCTGTAGGTAGAATAGGTATATTTGCTTTTGATTTTTACTTCCAAAGGACGTATCCTTCCAGTTCACTTATTTGCATTTTCTCACTAGAACATATTTTTTGGCTTTATTGAGACCCACTCATCAGATGATTTTCCCTTCAACATTTACCCCAATATCTCATTTTCCCTGTACCCAGTTTAGATTCTATGGCCAATCACTGTAATCATTCCTTTGCAAACACCTTTAATGCCTGGGTCCTTGCTCTTCATCTTACACACCTGGAAAACCCCAGCCCTGATTATACTTTATTCTCTGCATCTGCTCCTGAATAGCTGCTCCTAGCTTGAGCAAAGTAAAAACAACTGTGCCAACTGGCTTCTCTTTCAATTCATAATTACTATTTTCAAATGGGCTCTCAAAATTGCCCAGCAATCCTATAGTTCCTTCTATAATCTACCCAGCCATTCTTGAAGACAAACATGACTACCTTCTTTCTCCTCAAACCTCCAATACTTCCTATATATAGCCACGCTAATGTCTTTGCTACATACGTCACTGAGAAAATGGAAGAAATCAAATGGAAACTCCCTAATCTTCCCACCACTAAATCTACTAATTACCTGCAAGTCTATCTGTTCTCTGCTTTCTCTCATTACAGTGGTAAGCCAGTCCTCCTTCTGTGCTCTGAATCTCACGGCTCTTGCCTTCTCAAGGATTCCACTGTTATTGCCAATTGCTGCTGCCACATCGCCACCCTCTCTCACTTCACCAGCTTATTCTTGTCAGTGCACGAATATGATCTAACTGCTCTCATTACAGAACAAAACTAAGCAACCCCTCTCTTGACCCCATGTTCCCTTCTAGCTACCAGTACTGCTCTTCAAGGACTTTTTTTTTTTTTTTTTTTGAGATGGCATCTCACTCTGTTGCTCAGGCTGGTGCGATCTTGGCTCACTGCAACCTCCGCCTCCCGAGCTCAAGTGAGTCTCGTGCCTTAGTCTCCTGAGTAGCTGGGACTACAGACAGCCCCCATGATGTCCGGCTGATTTTTGTATTTTTAGTAGAGATGGGTTTTCACCATGTTGGCCAGGCTGGTCTCAAACTTCTGACGTCAGGTCATCTGCCCTCTGCAGCCTCCCAAAGTGTTGGGATTACAGGCGTGAGCCACCATGTCTGGCCCAAGGCAAGATATCTTGAAAGAGCTGTCAGCTCTACTCTTTTTCCTCAACCTATTCCAATCAGGCCATTTCCACCAATCCACTGAAACTAGTCATGAAGTCATCAGTGACTTTCATCTTCCAGTGGGTCTCAGACCCATCACATCTTGACTGATAGTAGCTAGCAACTGATACAGCTAATTGGCCCCTTTGCTGTAATGCTCCTCTCTTTGCTTCCATGATGCCACTCTCTTCCGTTTTCCCTCCTACCTGATTGTCCACTCCTCCGACTCCTTCAGTAGTTCCCCTTGCTCTGCTGAGTCCCCAAGTATGTGAGTGCCTCAGAGTTGACTTGGATCCTCTTCTCCACTGCTACTCTCTCCCGATACCATCTCACCTAGTCCCATGGCTTTATCAAAATACTGATGACTCCATAATCTTCAGTCCTGACCTCTCTTGGCTGACTTATTTGACATTTCCACAGGCAATTCTCAGACATCTTAAAGTTAACACATCTAAGACAAAATTGTTCTTTACTTCACTCTGTAACTAATGTCATCACCTATTATGTACTGTTATTCATGCCAAAAATCGAGGTGACATCCTTGGATTTTCCTTTTCCTTCACTCTTCATATCCAATCTATCATGCCAATTCCATTTTCACAATATATCTCAAATCTGCCCTATTCCGTCCACCTTCTTGTAAGCTGTCATCTCTTGCCTGGACTACTGTATTTGCTTCTGCCTTCAGCCTCTACTCTCGACCTTCTGCAACACATTCTTATATAGCATATCTAGCCATGATAGGAATTGGATCAAATCATTTCACTACTTATACTATTCAAGGGCTTCCCTTTCTAACTTCTAACCACAGTGTACAAGGTGCTGCATGATCCAGCTACATGCCTCCCTCCAATCTCATCTTCTGCTACTCTCACTCCAGCCATATTGGTTTTCTTTTTTTTTCCAGTTCCTTGAACACAGCACAATTTCTCACCTTGTGGCCTAGGCACACACTGCTTTTTTCCCCTCTTCTTAATTTCACATGGTTAATGCCTATTCTTCCTAGTTATCAAGTAAAATGTCACCTCAGCAAAGCCTTCCAAAGTAAACCATAATCACTTTAATCAGAGCAAATCCTCCTTAGTCCTTCTCTGTCAACCTACTTGTTTCCTTGCTTGCTTGCAAGCTCTGTAAGTACGTTCTGTGTTGGTCTTATTCCCTCTATCCCTATGCCTAGCATAAAATAGGTACTTCATAAATATGTGGTGAATGATGAATTACTTGACGATCTTTAGAAAAAAAATGGCTTCTCGGCATTTACAAATCCCTTGGTGAACTTGGTGAGGCTTGTTGATCGGGGGTGCTGCCAGAAAGCCAGATATGAATATAAACTCAGCCTAGCTTTTTAGGCCACACTCTTTATCTGCACTCTTATTTAGCCAGTATTTTCTGCCTCAGATATAAACAAGGACATTATGAGAAACAAGTACTTGCTGAGGTCAAGATACACAATACTACACCATCCTTCTGACTGATACACAATAGCCCTATTGAAAGAATGTTAGTTTGACACGTAGTCTTAGCAAACTTAGGTATGAGTTTGGGGGACTTAGGGGGATGTCTAATTATGCTCACAAACCATCCTTTTAATCTAGTCAACAACCTTGCATGGAATTAGTATCAAGCTCAATGATTCATTAATCAAATGTTTGCTGAGTACTTAGCATATAAAATGCATTCTTTAAGTACTGAAAAGACGCTGGTTGAAATGGATAGACATCACTTCCTTTCATTTTCTTGTTTTGTTTTGTTTTGGTCTCTTTTTCTCACTAGTCTCATGAAATTGGTGAGCAGTCACACTGAAGTTGCAAAGAGGCGGCTGCAAAGAGGGAGGGGGCATCCAGTAGCAGCCTCAGGGATTCGCTAAAGGCAATAAAGGAATAATGTTGGTTTCTTGTTTCCCAGAGCTGGTTGCTGCATCCTCCTTAGAAAAGAATTCTGGTTAAAGGTTAATAAGGAGGAGGCATACTGAGGTGTGTCTGACCTCCCATCCTGTTACGCTGGTATCTTAGTTTTGAAAGTTTCTCTGGGGTCCCCTTGGCCAAAAGGAGGTCTGTTCAGTCAGCTGGGGGGCTTAGGATTTTATTTTTATTTCCCATTCCCTAAGTACTAAAGCACTTTCAGGTTTACTATTATGTAATTTCTATAAATAAAGTCCCATGAGGAATAGAGAACAGGTTTTCATGCTCTTTGGGGTAAGAATTTGACCAGACAGGTGACCATATTTAGAAATTCCAATGAAAAATAAATTAGAAAACAGTTTACATTATGAAAGTATTCACCTTTAACGTTCCTTATTTAATACATGATAGGAAGGCTTATGAACAGAAAAAGCTAAGAATTTGAAGAACTATCAAGTAATGATCAGAAATGAAGATAAAGTAACTATGAAATCATAAAGACAATGAGAATTATTAGATTTATATTACTCAGCAATGTATATTTTATAGAGAGATATCTGTAACATTTCCAGCTTCACTGAAGATGCATATCCTAAAACTATCTAAGGTTTAAAATGCCAACAATTCAAGAAAGGGTTACTTTTCCAGGAGGGAAGTAGTTTGTCAAGATTATAAAAAGCAGATTACTATTAACAAATGCCACCCTAAAAGCATCACTGACAAAGAATTTAATATATAACACACAACACAAAATGCCAGTTTATAAACTACATATATTTTACTACATTAAAGTACCTCAGAAATCTATTCATGAAAGATTTAGCTGAAATAAATATGATGGATTAGTCTGTAATGGAATAAAAGGAATTAAAATAGTAATATAGTCCTCTTATAGATATACTGGAGAAAGAATTTTCCAGATTTATTGAAGCCTCTTTGGAGAAAAGCGAACAGTTTACATTCCTCATGACACTGAACTGAAGGTATTACTTACATACTATCAAAAATAAAATATATTTGTTTTTGATGCAGTGTTAAGTTTATATTAACTGTTACGTACTTTATGATTGGTGTGGTCTTATAGAGAACAGGATGTTTTAAGATTTTTCTTAAACATGCAAAGTAAACCACAAAAAAGACAATCAAAACAGTCTCCTGTACTTGGTCCTGAAGAGAAAATATGAGTGATGAAATGTGCCACCTGGAGACTGTGATTACAGTGTAGGTTCACACAGAAAATACATATAGAACACATTCTTACGTGGTATGAAAACTGTCTAAAATCCAATTATTTACCAATACGCAGAAACTTACGAGATACATTATTTTTGATTAGCAGTTGGTCTCTATTTTTTTTTTTTTTTTTGAGACGGAGCCTCACTCTGTCACCCAGGCTGGAGTACAGTGGCACGATCTGGGCTCACTGCAACCTCCACTCTCTGGGTTCAAGCAATTCTCCTGCCTCAGACTCCAGATTAGCTGGGATTACAGGCGTGCACCACCATACCTGGCTCATTTTGTATTTTTGGTAGAGACAGGGTTTCACCATGCTAGCTAGGCTGGTCTTGAACTCAGCCTCAAGTGATCTGCCCGCCTCAGCCTCCCAAAGTGCTGAGGTTACACGCATGAACCACAGTGCTTAGCCAGCCTCTATTTCTTTTTAATGTACTGAAAAAATAGTAACAAAACCAAGCACGCTGTAAAGTTACAGAACTTTGAAATACATATTGCAAAGTTATTTCATATTTGAAGTACATATTTCAAAACTTATTTCATAGTCTGCTTATAAAAGAATTAGCATCCAACCTTGAAGTTTGAATTTTGTTACCTGGCTAATCCAGAGAATTTCATGAATTAGAATTGCTAATTACAAAGCTGTTTTCTTTTTTTTGAGACAGAGTCTCCATCTGTCACCCAGGCTGGAGTGCAGTGGTGCAGTCTCGGCTCACTGCAATCCCCTCCTCCTGGGTTCAAACGATTCTCCTGTCTCAGCCTCCTGAGTAGCTGGGATCACAGGCGTACGCCACCACACCTGACTAATTTTGTATTTTAGAGATGGGGCTTCACCATGTTGGCCAGGCTGGTCTTGAACTCCTGAGCTCAGGTGATTTGCCACCGTGGCCTCCCAAAATGCTGTGATTACAGGCATGAGCCACCGTGCCCGGCCCAAAGCTCTTTAAGTGTAACATTAAAGACCTAAATAAAGTGTAACTTTCTTTAATGTACTGAAAAAGTTAGTATATTCTTTACACAAAGAATAGTTAAGAAAGTATAACCAGCACAGGATGTTCACTGTAGTTAGCTACTGCAGTTCAAAGATCAGCAGGGTAGTATCTAGAGAAAGTCATATCTTTAAAGTTCAAATAATTGTCCAAAATAGGTTGTCGTAAAAAATGGGATGATGAAAAGACAGTTTAATACTTACTGATCTCACCTCCCTAAACTTTAACAGACACTATTTGAACCAACTTTTTAAAAATAAGAATGTGATAGCAAGTTCACTTGAAACCTCCATTAAAATTACAGTGTAAAGTAGAGTAGCTGACATACCCTAAAAGCAATGTACAATGAGGATGGTATGACTGAAATTACTCACAATTTCGTTCAGGTTGAAAGTCAATTTGATATTTAGCAAAAAAATCTCTCTAAAGGGGTGAATGATGCAAACCAATGAAGGTTATAGACACGTATGTATAGAGATAGATACTGCCATCATCCAAACACTGTTCTTGGAAGAATTCAGCTAAATTAGTAATTATAGCACTTCTGGATTTGTAAAAAAATTTAATCTCTGGATTACTCTGGAAACACAGGTATAATTTGAAATTAGCTTTTCATTACTTTGTAAACTTAGTTTTTCATTAAGTTGAATACTTAAAAACTTGTACCATAAGTTTACTTCTGTTTAAAAAGGAGTATGGGAGTTTTATGCTCTATTTTGGAACCAGTCCAAAACTCAGTCTCGATTATTAGTGTCTGTTTTGTCTATAATTACAAGACATATTTTACTAAAAAACAAAAAAACACAATGTGAAACAACAAAAAACAAACAAAAACACAATGTGAAATCTTAATGATATTAAAATATTTAGGAAGGGAGACTCTCACTTGAAATACACTGTGAATCTTGCCTACTGTTGCCTTTAAAAAAAAATTAGCACTTAAATATATTCACTAAGTAACAAAAATGTTCACAATAAAAATATATTATACCCATTCACCTGATAACAAACATACATATATTCTACTACAGTTTGAAGCAAATCAGAGTTTAAACATTTTTCTTCCAGTCACCTCTTAAATGTATTAGTTTTATAGCAACATGGTCCCTTTTTAGTAAAAGTAAATAAAAATAGGTAATTTATATAAATCATATTTTTCTTTTTTTTTTTTTGGCAGAGTCTTGTAGTGTCACCCAGGTTGGAGTGCAGTGGCACCATCTCGGCTCACTGCAATCTCTGCCTCCTGGGTTCAAGCAATTCTCCTGCCTCAGCCTCTGGAGTAGCTGGGACTACAGGCGTGTGCCACCACGCCCAGCTAATTTTTTTGTATTTTTAGTAGAGACGGGTTTCACCATGTTGGCTATGATGGTCTCGATCTCCTGACCTCATGATCCACCCGCCTCGGCCTCCCAAGGTTCTGGGATTACAGGCATGAGCCACCATGCCTGGCATACATTATATTTCTAAAATATTAGTATATTTTCAGAATATAGGTTTTTCTCATTACCTTTTTTGTAATAGAAAATATAATATTTCAAAATGAAAGTGAAACACATAGCCCAAACCAAAACAAAAACATATGCAAAAACATTTTATTTATAATAGATCAACATTTTTGACATGAAAGGTAGCCACTTTCAATTTCTCAGGAATGCCTAGAACCCAACAGTTTTTAGAAAGACTACTTAGTTCACAATTATTTCACTGTAGGTAAATGAAATAATTTCAGAATGAACTTTTTAAATGACTTTGCCTATGGCAAATCGTTTTATAAACTTGAATGTGTGGTAAGCTAGCTTTCCCAGGAAATGAATGTAACCCAACTATGTTCCAAATGTATTAAACCAGTTTATACAACAAATATGAGAATCACCTATGTGCATCGACTGTGCTCAAACAAGAATTCTCTTTATCAAAATATTCGTTTTTCAAAAAGGCCTCACATTAACCCCTCAAACCAATCACCCCCTTTCTATATCCAGCACCCTTTTCTACTTCAAGTTGCATGACTGTATAGACAACTGTCAAATTTCAGTGGAACTGTACACCAACTTAAGACTCTATGTAATATACATCGAACACAGGAAGCCACTGACTTTAAGGGACAAGGTGAAACTAACCAGTAATAATTTAGCCAATGTCATTGTTAGTTTACAGGGAAAAAAAAAAGCAGCCCCCAAGTGTCCTTAACTTTTCAGTACTTCTCTGTAACACACAGAATGAAAAGATACTCTCTAAAATTAAAATCATTAGAAAATATCTTAAATAAAATGTTTTACATAAATGTTAAATTTCAGATTCAAACTATATTTTCTTCTGTATCTCAATTTGGGAAATATCTCACAACTATAAGCTCTTCTCAGTTACATTTATTTTTGAGCATTTAAATCTACTACACACCAGTTTGTAAAATTCACCTTGGTTACTTCTCCCCATGCCTATGTGCTGTCTCTTTCCTCAGGTAAGTCCATTGTTTGCATCTAAGTGCTGGGGAGGTTTAAATAGCACTTAAAGAATATTCATGAGCATTCTGAAATGAAGGTTTCATCTTTAGCTAGTTACTGTAGGATCTGTAATTCAAATCATCACAGCATCCTAAAGAAATACTGAGTGAATGGAATGCACATAATTCCTACAGAACACACAACCTGAAGTCCAAAAGGCACAGAGTAATGCTGGTGGCTCTTTCTAGCCAGTAAGAAACAATAAAAAGTCTGCATTATTCTTTCATAATTTAAATACTTATGTAATCTCCACTTTATTATTTTATAACAATGACTTCAAATTTACATTAAGTACCATTGTAATAGCTTAGTGTATAATACAGATATTTGCGAATATCCCATCCAAAAATTAAAAAAAAAACAACTTCTTCACTATATATATATATTTATATAAAAATTATTCTGAAGGACAAGAACATAGACAAGGGACTTGGTACAGACCATCAACTCAATTTTCTATCACCACAGTTGTTAACTCCAAAATCAACAAATATACAGCAGTAATCAAAAGCAGTGCAAATATCTTTGGAGGTTAGGATAAAATTATAATGCAAGAACATAAAACTGAGGAAATAAAAAAGGCAAGTACTTCAAGTACAAGGAACCAGTCTGCTTGAGGTCCACCTTAGTGTTTACTGGGGGCTTCCTTCCTGCTTCTACTTCTTTCTCTGAAACACATTGGCCAACATGGCACCTGATGTTGTCAACTGGCCCATTTTGTTCAAAAACTTGGTCTTTGTATCTTCACTCACTAAGCTTGCAGCAATTGACATTGAGCTAGGAAAGAAAATTTAAAATTCATGTAAAGCAATTAAAAAAACAAAATAACATTTTTTTTTCATTTCTTTGGTAGCATATCCTGAACGAATACACTCTGTATTGGCATCACAAAAGGGAACTAATATTTTGGAGGGTAGTTCGTCTATTCTGTACTGGGTTTGGAGCTTTCACGTTCATCATCTACAGTAAAGGAAGCATCTATGTGTGGTGGTTAGGAACAAGTCTGAGGCTGCACTGAATCTTGGCTCTGTTTACGAGCTATGTGATCTCAGGTAAATTATTTAATCTTATCTGTAAAATGAGGAGGATTCCTCCTAGGGTTATCAGAATTATATTAATAGAACTGTAAAGTGCTTAGTATAGTGCTAGGCACATAATAGCATGATGTAATTGTTAGTAGTTATTCTTTATTACTTCATTTAATTCTTACAGAAATCTTGGAAGATACATATTATTAGTATTTTCACAAATGAGAAAATTAAATCACAATGAGGTTTTTGTCCTGTGCTGATAATAATCCTAAGGTATATTCCTTTTTTTGTGGGGGATATTCCTTTTTTGGGGAATGTCCTGAATTGCCAGTTGCATTAATTTCAATCAGGTTCACATCCATTTCTTCTTTCTTTTTCACTAACCTGCTGTGTCAGGATAAACACAATCTAAATGTCCACTAAAGATTGCTAATTTATCATAGTACTGAACAGAAACAGAATACTGATCAAACACAATTTTTCAATGACCTGACAACTGTCCTGTAATAGACTCAGGAATCCAGTTTATTGTCTTGTGGCTTTGGCCAAGATGTTTTAGATCTCTCTGACTCAGTTTCCTCATCTGTAAAACACAGCTTGCGATTTCTGTTGCAAAATATTCTGAGGATTTAAGATAACATGTTTGAACAAGTCAAAGACAGCATGTGGCAAGCTGTAGGTGCTCACCATGTCTACTCAGCAGTTGAATCTACTGCATGAGGTGTGTGCTGCCACAGAGGACACCCAGGTCTATGCAGTCTATAAGGGTGTGCACTGTGAATTACTCAAGTTAAAAACCCAACCACAACCCCCACCTTGAAAATCCTCACATCGCTCTTCTGACAGTACACCAGTGGTTCTCTTTCCTGCTGCTTCTCTTTACCTGAAGTAATCTTCCCTAAGGTTCAGTATTTGGCTCTTGTTTCTTCAACAGTAAAACTTATTTTCAGAGTTTCAAATTGAATCGCATCCCTTTTCCCGAGGGTCAGTCCCACATTACTATTATTTGCTAGATAAAGTCAGCATCTCAAGCTTTTGTTCACACTCTAACTTTAGAAGTAACTCCCCATTTTAATTCTTCCCCTACTTTTTTTTTTTTTTTTTTTTTTGCCAGTGGTTCTGCCATTTTCCTTTGTTCCTAACAGTGAATTTAATAGCTCCTTCTACTTCTATTTCAAACCAGTCTCCAAGTCCTGTGACCTTACTCTTTGAAGCATTTCCTCTGTTTTGTTTTACTTCCATTGCTAATACTTCACAACTCAGTGATTCCAACAGTCTTGCATCTTTAAGTATCAGATTAACTTCTAAAAGTCACTTCTTGATATCACATCTTAGCTCAAACATCTTTAATGCTTATGTACTACCTACAAGATAAAATGTGCTTTGCATTCAAGAAATGCGGCAATCTATTTCCTGTTTTTCCATACCACTGTCACTGTCTCTTTGACCTGCTCAGTCAGGTTTGCCCAGTCTATTGCTCAATCACTCTCACATCTTTCTATCCATTGACTACCCATCTTTCAAAGCCCAGCTGAAGTCCTATGGTGCCTTTCCTTAACACTCTAGCTTTTCAGTGCTCTTCATTTTCTTTAGAAAACTCATTGTAAGTCAAAAGATAAGTATGATTTACATTTACATCTAGAAAAAGGGGATCTATGGGTCAGACCATAGTTGAGATATCAAGTTTTAATGATATTCTCAGAGGAGGCCAACGATGATGTTAAGGAGTCTGGAAACTGTAAGAGGTAAAAATGAAAGAAATGAAGAATATTTGGTCTGGAGAAGATTTAGGTGACTTAACTGATGCCTCCATATGTCATATGTGAAAAAATTGGATATATAATGTATACCTGCAGGCTGTATATATCTACATAAGTTTACTGATACACATCTCAGTCACCTGGAAAACTTTTTTGAAAATGCAGATGCCTAGGCCTAATCCAGTACTGTTGATTCTTTCCACCTGAGGTAGAAGGCCCAGGTCTATATTGCAAAGCTTTCCAGTAAGAAGAAAAAAAAAAAATCATTGGATTACAGCAATTCCACCCCCACTCCAAGACAGAGTGTAGCTTCTTATCAGTTTTATAAAGGGGTCTGTAACACTCCCCCACCCCTCTACCAGATAATAAAGACCTGTTCTAGAGGGTGTAGGCATTTTGGAAAGGGAGATTTTAATCCAAGAAAAGAGAAATTAAAAAAAAATTATTAAAATGAAATGGGCTGCCTAATAATGTGCATCCTTACTGCAAGTTTTCAAGCAAATCTCAGATCTTTCCATTGCAACTAATATCCCTATCTTCATTAAAACTATTTATGTCCTATATTATTTAACTCTTTCCTTCTCTTTAAAATCTCCACTTGGGTCAGGCACGGCAGCTCACACCTGTATCCCAGCACTTTGGGAGGTCAAGGCGGGTAGATCACTTGAAGTCAGGAGTTCGAGACCAGCCTGGCCAACATGGTGAAACCACCTCTCCAGTAAAAATACAAAAATTAGCTGGGTGTGATGGTGCATGCCTGTAATCTCAGCTACTTGGGAGGCTGAGGCAGGAGAATTGCTTGAACCTGGGAGGCGGACGTTGCAGTGAGCCAAGATGGCACCACTGCACTCCAGCCTGGGAGACAGAACGAGACTCTGTCTTGAAGAAAACAAAAACAAAAACAAAACAGCCCCCTCAAACAAAAGCAAAAATAAAATCTCCACTTGATTTCTAACACCATTCTGGTTTGCCTTCTATTTCTCAGTTAAGTTTTTTCATATGCATCTTAAATTTTGGTCTCTAATTCCATGCCTGGTCACCTTCTCCCCATCAGAGCCCCCTTTTCAAGTGATATCATTTATCTACCCCTACTCCAACTGTAAGACTTTAATTACCACCCATATGCTGCTAATGGTTTTTAAATCTCAATGAACTGCCTATAGTGTTTCTCTACCTGTGCCTCACATTTTAAATATTCCTCTTCACAATTGTTCTTCTTATAGTTCCATTTTGCTGTATTTTATCATCATCTGTTTAAATGTTCAGATCAGAAATGTAGGAATCTTTTGATTCTGTTCTCCTTCACTCTTAATCTGCTGCCAAGTTAAACTGAGTTCACATCTGAGATATGCATCTCAAATCCATCTTCTCATGTTCACTGCCATACACTGGCATTATAACAAGTGGTTAAGATCACGGTCACATGATCATACTGCCTGGGTTCTGGTTCCTCCACTTAGTAGCTAGGTGGCCTCTGAGCAACTTAACTACCTCCCTGTCATCTGTAAAATGAGAATAGTAAAAGTATCTACTTTGTAGGATTAGTATGACAATTATTAGCAAATAAATGAAAAATGCTTAGAATGGTATCTGGTTCATAAGCGTTATTTACTGTTATCTTCCCATCCAAGCCCACACTTTCTCTCATCATGTATTCCTGTTACGGTTTTCTAATCTGTTCTATCCACTTCCCTATTCACTAGAGTCTGGTTCCTTAAGTGGGATTCTCAAGGTGTGGTTCCTAAACCTGCAGCATTAGCACCACCTGGGAACTTGTTATCAATACAAATTCTCAGACTCCACTCAGAACTTCTGAATCAAAAACTCTGGGGATGGTACCCGGCTATTTTCAGGTGATACTGATGGATACTAACGCTTGACAACCAAAAGTTCCTAAGTGTTGGCTACACGTAGCCAGCCAAATCCAGCCTGCTGTTTTTGTAAATAAAGTTTTGCTGAAACACAGCCATGTGCATTCATTTACATATTGTCAAAGGCTGCTTTCCTGCTACAACAGCACAGTCTAGTTGAGTAGCTGTGACAGAGATTGTATGGTCTCCCAAGTTTAAAATAATATTTACCACCTCTAAAAAAAGTTTGCCAACACCTGGCTTATAAGATAAAGTCTAAATCTCCCAGTGTGGCACACAGAATTCTTTATTGTTTGATGCCCGCCTACTTTTATACGCTTATCTCTACCATTCTCCCACATGTATTCCATGCTGCAGCTTTACTTACAGTTCCCAAATACACTCATCGGTAACTTTTGTCATTTTGCGCAGTGCTGATTTTTCTGCATGTCATCCTCTTTTTCTCTTCCTTTTTCCTCCCTAGTCAGCCATTCATATCTGAAGACTCCTGTGTTCCTTCTTCCTTGGAACCATTGCAGGCATTGTTTTAGTGTTTATCTATATTTTTAGCTTCTTTTTCCCACTTTCAGCTGTGAATTCCCCGAGGGAAGGGATTACAATTTGCTCAAGCTCATCTTTGTGAACAGCCCATGGTAAGCACCCTGAATTTCACTTACTGCTGAATGAATATAAGAAGGGTACCAAAATAGTTATGCATACATTTTCTGCCTGCAGATCACTGCTTTTCAAACTTTTCTGACACAGATCCATAGTCAGAGACACATTTTAAGTGATGACTTACAGCACTTACACAGCTAACTGATGTTTCACAAGAAACACTCATCCTTACTACTTGGGATGTATTCTCTATTTGATTCTATTTCTGGGGACGAAATATTTATCATAACCAATTGAATTAATTAAACAATGTACTAACGTCATGATCTGCAGTTTGAAAAACACTGCTTTTAACCATAGGCTCTTTGAAGGTGAAACATTTGCATGTATCACTTTTGTATTCCCCACAGCAAAGGGGAGAGCTCTTCACAGACACAGATATCTTTATCTGCACCCACTATCGCTTTTCCTTCCATCTTAGAAGCAGTTCCTTTTACTGTTTAAGGCTTTCTTCTTGTACTTTTGATCTACAATAGACTTCTGAGGAAGGGTGGGGTCAAGGAAGGTTTCCCTGAAGAGGCAACATCTAAGCTCTGTCCTCAAGGATGAATAGAAACTAGCTGGGCAGAGTAAGAACACTCCTGGCAGACAGAATCATATGTGTAAAAACCTGAGGAGAGCAGAAGCTTGCCTTGAATCTGATTAAGTCTCTAGATCTAGACCGACCTACTAAATGTACAAGAAATATAGAAGAACATGTTAAAAGACAGAAGAGAAATGCAATTAGCAAAATTCAGACGGTGGGAAACTCTATAGGACTCAGTTTCTTACATAAGTAAATTGTGTGGAGAAAAAAGCAAAATTCAGACTGTGGGAAACTTTCAATAAGAAAATCGTATGGAGAAAAAAGGAATAGAAGGGTAACATTCTGTCTATAGCTTAAAGGAGACTTAACATAGCAACCAACTGCAATGTATAGAACTCATTTGGAGAAACAAACTGTAAGGAAAGACAACCAACAAACCACTGACATTTGTGAAACAAGGAGAAATTTGAACAAAGGCCAGATAGCTGATGATACTAAGTTGTTACTATTATGTTGGTGTGTTAATGATATTGTGTTTATGTTATTTTTAAAATAATACTTATCTATGGGAGAGAGGGAGAAGTAGGTGGGGTATGGATAAAATTGAAGCTGGGTTATGGTTATATGTTCAGAAATTAATTGTATTTTGTTTATTTTTATGTTTGTTAGAAAATCTCTATAGAAAGCCACTAATGACATAGACGGTGTGAATGTGTCTATTGTTTGAACACTCCATGGCTAAAATGGTAGGTATGTAGGAAGAAGACTGCTTCCATCCTAAGACGCTTTATACCGTAACGGTTCTAACACATCAAAGACATATGTGTGTTGCACATGGGGAATAGGGAGGAGCACATGTGTGAGTGTGTGTGTGTGTTTCTAAACTGATAGGATGAAACACTTATTCCTGGTAGTCAGCCTTAAAGAAAATACTTTTGAGCTTTTTATATCTAACAGAGTCCATTTAAGATGCTCAAGGTTTATTCACAGTCCATCTGTAAATAACTCCTACTCCTGAGAGGCCAACATTGTACTCTTTCACACCTGTACTTATGTTTTAATTTTACTGAATACTTGGATTCCAATTAGTTTGATTATGAGCATGTGACTAGAACATTCCCAAGTTTATAATTCTTTATGCAGTATGTTGTTCATCTTACAACTGTGTCACAAGTTTCCTGACATTATTTTGAGCAGTGAGTGAACAATCCAGCTACATATCAGAATTTTGTTGGAAGCTTTTAAACGTACAGATCCCTAGAGCTGACTGAGAAAACTCAGAGGAAGGCGAAGGGCATGGGGTAGAGACCTGAATTTTAAATTCCCCAGATAATTATGATGAGATGGTTTATGGACCAGCATTTGAGAACCAATGACTTAAATCATTTTCTTGTCTTCTAAACAAATGACTATACCATAACACAAAATGACATATTATACTCATTGATAGCACATTTAGATAGAGACATTAAGGTTAACATGTAGCCTTAAAAAAAGAATTAATGTCTTACCCTTGAGGCTCTTGGACGGTCTTGTTTTCTACTTTTTGTTCACATTCTTTTATCATGGAATTTAAAATAACCTGATTAAAAAAATTTAATTTAGTGAAATACAGTTTATATAGTAAAATACTATGGTTTAATCTAATGTTTTAATTTAATTTTTAATATTCCCATAAGCTAATATGTTAATTAAAAATTTAGTTTTGGCAGTTACTTTGTTAAAGGAATTCATACTAGATTGTTAGATTAGGAACAGAAATAGCTTTAAAAAAATCTCAATTATATAACAATAATTTAGTTTAATTTTCACTAGTCTTCTTTCTAAATGTTTTCTATTCTCCCTTAGCTTCCCCACCATCTAATGTTAAAAGCAAAATTTATATACATCTATATATTTAACATACACACATACTATGGTCACATACTTTCCCAGCAAAAGCTGTTCTGTTCTATGCCCCTTTCCTTTCTCTAGGTTGCAAAAAGCAAGATCCCTCATTTTAATGTCTAGAGCTCAGAGTAGGTAGAGCTCCACAGCTACTGAAATATGAAGGATATGCTGGGTGGCTAAAAGTTAACACCATTCCTGCAGGGAGATTGAGTGAGTGATAGAAAGGGTAGAGAGATCTAAACTGCTGCTCTAATATCTGGCAACCACACCAGAAAATGCATGGCTCTTCTGAATATTCTTGGTCCATGTCTGGGCATGGAAGTCACTAAAAAAATATTTGTTGTCTACCTACTATATGCTAGGCACCTTTTTAGACAGTGGGGATAGAGTAAATAAAACACAATATTACCTTCTTGTGGAGCTTATGTTCTAGTAAGAGAGATAGATATACAAAAAGCAGGTAAATTATGTAGTGTATTAGAAAGTGATAGGGTTTTAGAAAAAGCATTGAGTAAGATAAAGGGTGCTAGGAAGACCAAAGTGGAGAATGGTACAATTCACATGGAGGTGTTCAGAGTAGGCTTCATGGAGATGGTAACGTTTAAGTAAAAACATGAAGGAGATGGAGGAATAAGTGCTACAGACACTAGGAAGAGACTAGTGCCTCACATCTCAAAGGCTGTGAGGTGGGGGTGGACCTGCCAAGTCCTAAGGAAATAGGCCAGGGTGGGTGCCGGGTGAGCAAGGGAGAGAGGATAGAAGATGAAGTCTTAGATGTACTATAAGAGAGGGCCGGAACCTATAGTGCCTTGTAGAGTACAGTAAGGACTTTGGGCATTATTCTGAGAGAATGAAACTTTTATTATGTGGTATGTTCTAGATTACCCTTTTTTGAATGTAATCTTTGCTTCCCCACTCTCTTGTCTTACAGGTTATAGCATTTGTTTGTTTGGCTAGTTATTTGCTTTTTGGTTTTTAAGGGGAATTTTTTTTGTATTTTTCTTTCTCCTCCTTGCATTGTCCCGGTTTCCTCCAGTATCCTCCTTCTTTCTTCTATATTTTCATCTGTCTTTGGTATTCTAGGTTTTTCTCAAATGACTGGTAATCTTGGGATATCTACTAAATGGGGCACCAAAATGTGGATCGGAATCTCTTTATGCATGGGTAGACTTCACTTTAAGTTGAATCTGGCACAAACCTAACGTTCTGTTGATCTTTTTTTCCCATGGGTATAATAATCCTGACTGCCAGCATTAGAAGGGTAATGAAGTGTCCCATCATTAACTAGCTGTCACTTATTTTCCGTTTTTTCAGCATGGTTTGATCTATGAGTGTGCACCTCACTACTGCTATCAGCTATGCCAGATATCTCAAGTCCACAGAGTAAAGCTCCAGTATCCCTTCAAGGTTGGAAAGGGAATCTGGGAATCTATCTGCTCCTTTTAAAGTCTTTAAATTAATCCTTTTACTCAGTCCAACCATATCCTAATGGAGGTAGGGTGATCTGTGGTGAAACAGGCTTGCTTCTTATTTGTTCTCTCCTACAGACTTAGATTTAGCATTTATCTTGGAAGCCAGGATCCTCAACAAAATACTAGCAAACTTAATCCAGCTACATATAAAAGGAATTCTACAATATAACCAAGTGGGATTTATCCCAGGAATGCAAGGTTGGTTTAATACTCCAAGATAAATTAATGTACTACACTATATCAATAGAAGAATAAACAACCTCATGATCATCTCAACTGATGCAGAAAAAAAATTTGACAATATCTAACATCCCTTCATAATAAAAACATTAAAAAACGAGGAATAGATGGAAACTTCCTCAAGCTGATAAAGGGCATCTAATTAACATACAAAGCAAAACTGAAAAGAACTATAAGGGGAAGTAGACAATCCTCAGTCATAACTTTTAACAAGTCTTTCAACAGCTGACGAAACCAGCAGGTCACAAAAAAATTGATACAAAGAACTGAACCATAAAATTAACTAACTTTATTTTATTGAAATATATAAAACAGTATACCTAATAATGACAGAAGGTATATTATTATCAAATGCCACATTGATTATATTCTGGGCCATTAGGATAATTTTAACAAATTTCAAAGGACTGAAATCAGAGTATGTTCTCTAAATGTAGTTAAGTTAGAAATCAGTAACAAAAATATCAGTAGATAATTCCCACAGTCCCTCAATTAAACTAACCCCATGGGTCAGTAATGAAATACTGGAAATAAAACTCTAATTGGAACTAAATGATAATAAAGATAAAATACAGCAAATGCATGAGATACAGCTAAAACAATACTTAAAACCTTAAATTCATAGCTGAGCATGGTGGCTCAAACCTGTAATCTCAGCACTGTGGGAGGCCAAGGTGGGTGGATCAGTTGAACTCAGGAGTTTGAGACCAGCCTGGGTAACATGGCAAAACCCCGTCTCTACTAAAAATATAAAAATTTAGCTGGGCATGGTGGTGCACGCCTGTAGTCCCAGCTACTCAGGTGGCTGAGGTGGGGTGATCAGTGGGAGGTGGAGGTTGCAGTGAGCCAAGAATGTGCCACTGTACTCCAGCATGGGCGACAGGGAAACCCTGTCTCAAAAAACAAACAGAAAACCAAAACCCTTAAATTCATATATTAGAAAAGTTTAAAAATGACCTAAGCTTCCTCCACAGTAAGTTAGAAAAATAGAATTAAAAACAAACCTAAACAAAATAAAAGGAAACAAAGATGAAAATGGATATAAATGAAATAGAAAAAAAGCAGTAGGGAAAAATCAGCATAGCTAAAAGTTCAATATTTGAGAAGATTAGTTCAAAACTAACTTTAAAAGAAAGAAATAAAAATAAAACAGGCTGGGCATGGTGGCTTATGCCTGTAGTCCCAGCACTTTGGAAGGAGAGCTAAATAAATATAAGATATAGCATGTTCTATATAGGAAGACTCAAAATCATACAGAAGACTCCCCAAATTAATTTACAGAATCAATTCAATTTCAATCAGAATCTAAATAAGATCCTTCTTGGAACCTGTCAATTTAATGTGAAACTCTACATGAGGAAGCTAAGGGTCATGAACAGTCAAAACATTTCTAAAAAGGACAGGATGCTGGACTTGTCCTACTGGGTTTCTGTACTTTTAAACAAGATAACTGTAATAAAGACAGCATATCATTTTTATAATAATTGACAAAGAAACCAGTGAGAAAGAATGCTGCCCAATAACAGACATGTACATACATTGGAACTTCATATAAGACAGAGGCAGCATTGCCAATCAATGCAAAAAGGATGAACTGTTCAATAAACAATACCGAATACTGAAATAACAGACTGTCCATATAGAAAAAAAATATATAACTGGAGTGCTAGCTCATATCATACATAAAAACCAATTCTAGTAAAATTAAGAAATTTATTGTATAAAGTCAATTTAAAAAATTTCAGAAGTATAGGAAACAATGTCTTTTAGAAATGATCGGCTGGGCACAGTGGCTCACGCCTGTAATCCTAGCACTTTGGGAGGCTGAGGTGGGTGGATCACCTGAGGTCAGGAGTTCAAGATCAGCCTAGCCATCATGGTGAAACCCCATCTTAGAAATAAAAAAAAAAAAAAGAAAAAAAGAAAAAGAGAAATGATCAATCTGACTATTAACAAATTAAGAGTCCGTGTTCAAAGATGCCAAAAATATGAAAACATATCATAAATTGGAAAAAGATATTCATAAAACATAAAACTGACAAAGTATTGGTAAATTCCAGATATATAACAAACTCCTAAAAAATAACAGTTAAAAAGACAGTCTAAATGAAAAACAGTCAAAAAACCTAAACAGACTTTAATAGAAGAACACAACTCGTCAATAAGCATACCCAAAGATGCTCAAATTTGACAGCAGAGAAATGCAAATCAAAACCACAATGGTAATTTTATACCCACCAAATTAGAAAGTCTATCAACACCAAGTGTTGGTAAACATAAGAACTAAAAGGGTACTCCCATACATTGCCTATAGAGGTATAAATTGTAAGCATTTTGGAAAGCAATTTAGCATTAGCAGGCAAAACTGAAAATGTGTACACTGTACAACTTGTTGATTCTTTCCTATGTATATCTCACAAATTTGCACATGTGCATCATAAGATGCTTGTAATTCTGTTTGTAATAACAGAATACTGGAAATAACACCGATTTTCCCAAAAAGAAGAATGAATAAACTATGGCATAGTCATACAAAGGAATTTTATTCAGTAAGGAAAATAAAAGAACTACTTTTGCAAGTATCAATAAGAATGAAACTTATAAACAAAATGAGTGAAAAAAGCAAATCATATAAGAATACATATAGGAGATTCCATATATGCAGGATAGGAGAAATATGCAAAATCAAATAATATGTTGTTTAGGGATAAATAAATATGTGGCAAAATAATAAAAACAAAATATAATATAAAAGTTCTGGGCAAGTGTTAAACTTGCAGGATCACAAGACAGGGGCATGATTAGGGAGGGGCATATATGGAACTTTTAAGATATTGGTAATTTTCTATTTCTTAAGTTAGGTGGTAATTATATGGGTGTTAGTTTAATTATTATTATTTAAAAATTCTTTAGTTCTTTTTTCCCTCATCATCTTTGTGACAGTATAATTATTGTTTTTTAAACCATACGGATGGTTAGTCATAGTCTTCTGTGTCAATTTGGCTAGGATATAGTACCCAGTTATTTAATCAAACAGTGACCCAGGCTGTGAAGGTAGTTTGTAGATGTGATTAACATCCAAAATAAATTAATTTTAAGTAAAGGAGATTATTGCCCTCAAAAATATGGGTAGGCGTCATCCAAGCAGCTGAAGGCTTTATGAGCAAAAAGCGAGGTTTCCTGAAGAAGGAATCAACCTCAAATACTGCTTGAGTTTTCAGCCTAGCCTCCATATTTTGGACTGAAGCCTGCAACATCAATTCCTGCCTGAGTGTTCTGTCTTACGGTCTCTCCTACATATTTTGGACTTGCCAGCCCTCTCAACTGCATAAGCCAATTCCTTAAAATAAATCTCTTAATATATCATATTGGTTTTGCTTCTCTGGAGAACTCTGACTAATACAAACACATATGTAATATAGTCTTTGAATGTATATCCTACACTTTACATTATAAAATGGTATTCTTTTGACAGAGGGAAGAGAATAGGCAAAGGCATGGAAGCAAAAGATGACATTATGTGGTGGAGATGAATTAGTTTGGCATGGCTGGGGCAGAGTGTGTGATGGAGGAGAAAGGGAGAGGAATGAAACTATCAAGATGAACAGATGTCAGATGATAAAAGGCCTTGTATGTAAGAAACTTGTAAAGGATTTTTAACAGAAGAATAACATGAAGAGATTTATACTTAGAAAAAGTACTTTGGATATAGTGAGAAACAACAGTAGAAAGCTAAGATTGGAGAAAAATTAGGATATTCTATAATGGTTTCAATTAAATAACAATCAAGGATTCAACAGGGTGGCACAGGTATAAAGAAAGGGAAGAGACTAGAAAAACATTATGAAACTAAAGAACTAATTGGACATATTCTAGGTTAACTATCAGGTATACGACTTGGGGAGAAAGCAGTATGGCATTAGCCAAAGTGGGAGACAGAGAGTAATTCTGGTTGTGGGGACTGGCCATGCTGAATTTTACATGATGCCTGTGGGACATGCAGGTGGAATCAACAGGTGGCAGTGAGACATGAAGTTCTACGGCTCCAGCATGGGGTTAGAGCAAAAGATGAAAATTTGTGTGACATAAACATACAGTAAAAGCAAGTTAGATGATGAGTATGGATGAACTCGTTCATAGAGAATAATTCCAATGAATGAAAAAGGAAACATTTAAAGGTGAGGTAAGAAAAGAAGGGAGATTGGGAAGAACTGAGTAGAGAAGTAAGAAAGAAACAGGAATACAAGTGGAGTCCCAGGAGCCACAGGAGTTTTGAAACAGAAGATGCTGCAGAGAGACCTGAAGCTATAAGAACTAAAAAATGTCCTGTCAGGGTGGCACCTTGGTCATGGGTGATCTTAAAGATGCCAGTTTCAATGGATTAGTGTGATGCAAGGAATATGTACCAATAGACACTATAAAAGTTGAGAGAGTAAGCCGGGCGCGGTGGCTCACGCCTGTAATCCCAGCACTTTGGGAGGCCGAGGCGGGTGGATCACGAGGTCAAGAGATCGAGACCATCCTGGTCAACATGGTGAAACCCCGTCTCTACTAAAAATACAAAAATTAGCTGGGCATGGTGGCACGTGCCTGTAGTCCCATCTACTCGGGAGGCTGAGGCAGGAGAATTGCTTG
>PVKV010014370.1:0-57728 GCA_004027835.1 Alouatta palliata | reverse complement strand
GGAACAGAAAACCAAACACCGCATATTCTCACTCATAGACGGGTGTTGAACAATGAGAACACATGGACACAGGGAGGGGAGCATCTCACACTGGGGTCTGTTGGGGGGAAAAAGGGGAGGGACAGCAGGGGGTGGGGAGTTGGGGAGGGATAGCATGGGGAGAAATACCAGATATAGGTGATGGGGAGGAAGGCAGCAACTCACACTGCCATGTGTGTACCTATGTAACAATCTTGCATGTTCTTCACATGTACCCCCAAACCTAAAATGCAATAAAAAGTATATATAAAATAAATAAATAAATAAATAAATAAAATAAAATAAAAAAATAAAAGAACATAAAACTATAAAAAATACAAACCAAATTTTTTATTGCTAGATTCAATTAATATAAACTACTCTGTCAAATTTCCATAAAAGATGTTTTTTTTTTTTTTTTTTTTTTTTGAGACAGGGTCTCACTCTGTTGCCCAGGCTGGAGTGCAGTGGTGCAATCTCAGTTCACTTCAGCCTCGACTTCGACATCCTAGGCTCAAGTGATCCTCCCATCTCAGCCTCCTGAGTGTCTGGGACTGCAGGTGCAAGCACACCACTGCACCTGGCTAATTCTTGCATTCTTTGTAGAAACAGGGTTTCACCATGTTACCCAGGCTGGTCTCAAACTCCTGGGCTCAAGCAACCCACCTGCCTGGACCTCCCAAAGTGCTGGGACTATAGGTGTCAGCCATGGCAGCCAGCCCATAAAAGTTTCTTAATGTTTTCTCTCAGTTTCTGTACTTGTATTAATAGATATTCACAGAGAGAAAAACATACACATATTATATACATCTACACACATACACACCTACATACCAACATAAGGCACACACATACACACCACATACAGAGGCACACATAGTCACAATGTGCACCTACATGCACAACACGCAGACATACACATGGACTCACACTCAACAAGACACCCCCTCTCCTTCCCCATGCAATTTCTTCTTCCTTATTACACCTCCCTTCCCACATTTGAAATGAGAGTTTCCTACACAGACTATGACTCAGAGTAAGGAAAGGATGTTTGGTGAAACGTGAAGTGGTAGAGAAAGCATAGAATCCAGAAATTCCAAATCCCAGCCCCCGTTCTATGCTTTCTAGAACGAGAGCTCAGTGTAGCATCTCACAGCAACATCATCTCACCCCAAGTGTAGTTTCCCCCCACAGCCTGCAGGCCCCTCCACACTGCGCTGCCCATCACTACCATGATGTTGTTCACACTTATGCTTATAACCAGGGAAAACATCTGGAAGTGAGAGAGAAACATCCTTCCACCCCCTGGCTTCTTCCCAGTGTTGTGGGCAGGCTCCACTTCCTGTGGCTGCACCTTCAATAATGGCGTTTTTTCAGGGTCCTATTCTGAGCTCTGTTTTCTTCCCACACTGTACGCTCCTTGAGTGACTTGATTTACTTCCATGGCTCCAACCACCATTAACCTACTCCCAAAAATAGGTGTATCTCCAGCCCAGAGCTCCCAAAGTCCAGGCATACATGTCCATCTTCATGCTGTTACTTGCCCCGTCAGTGTCCCACAGACATGTCAACCCAAAACACTCAGAACTAAGCTCATAATCTGCCTGGCTTCAAAACCTGCCCCTCCCTACTCCTGTAGCCTCTTAGTGTTCGTTAGTGGAAACATCATACTCAATCATTCAAAGTCCTAATCTAAAAGTCACCTGTGTCAACTCATTCTTGTTTGTTTCTCCAGTAATTGCCCATTTTATCCCAGAAACTACCTCAAGAGGACATAAAAGTTATTGAGTTTTATTTTCTTTTCTCCAAATGGCACTGGGCTCCTAACATGTGCTCAATACACATTACGGCCTTGGAGGGGGCTGTGATTTGGAGCTAAGCAAATATACATAGATTGGTACAACCACAGATTCACTGTCTTGTTTAGGGAGCAAGATTAAACAGTACTTATGAAACTAACAAGTAATAAGATAGAAAAGAAGAATAAACCAAATGGATTCTGTAACATTTTTTCCCACCTTCCTTAGGGTTTCATTCATCCTGAAGTTCATTTATCCTAACCTGAAGTTCATTCTCTGTTGAATGTTAATTTTCCTGTTGCATATCTCTGGCATAGCATTAGGTCTGTAGCCAGGGTTAGGGAACACCAGGAGGCGTTCATCCATTCAATATCTCTAAGAGTTGTGGCCCCAGAAGCTGGGAAGAGTGTGAAAAGAATTCAGAATAGAATGAATCGTTAAGTAGACTAATTATATCCAAACAAGTGGGGTAGCAATCTGGGTAGGAGTTTCTGACTTCCTTTCGTAGGCTGAAGAATTAGATGGAGTGTAACTTGAATCTAGGGGTCATGGGCTGTAAAACTGGCTCATTCTGAGAGTAATGCACAGCACTCATAAAACAGGGCTCAGTGGGGCAGCTGGGGCCACAAAGGAGCTGCCCAACAGCCTTGGGACAGAATCTCTACTGGGTATGCTCTCTGGGCCCCTGAGAACGTATTTCCAAAAAATCACTTGGGAAGGGACTCCTCAGCCATTTGGGAGGACATACATATTTTCTAGTGGGTAAGTATGTTTCAATATCCAGAAAATTTAGAATTAAGTGTAGAAATGTTTAATGGAATCAACACAGCATTAATATGTTTGTATTAAAGAATTTGTATTAGGCTTGTCATTCTCATTTAAAACGGGCATGATTTGAAATGGGACTTCCCTTTAAAATTAGTTTTGGATCATTTAAGAAAACATAGAAATTGAATCATCCTATTTATAAATTGTTAGATTTATAAAGGTTTTCATGCATTCAGGAATATTTTGTTGGTTAGCTCAAATGGCCAAATTATAAGGACATGGAATATATATTGAATTTATAAAGTATATCTTTTAATATTTAAAGAGTTTCATTAACTATTTACAAATAAGATCAAATAGTAAGTGAATACAATTCTTTAAAGTGATTATTATAATTTATTTCTTTGTAAGTTAAACATAAAAGCTTAAGGAAGAACTGGGCTAATTTATAACTTCAACATAGGAAACATAAATTTTAAAAAGCCAAGTGGCCCTCTAAATATTATTTGCTAGGCACAAAAGAAACATTTTTTAAACTCACATTGATGCTGCAAGACCAAATCATTTTCTATGATATTTTCATCTTAGCACAGTGGGGTTTGGTAATTATATTTTCTGGTGTTAACATGCTTGTTGATTTTGCTGGGCCGTTTATTAGCAGTGAGGAAAGCGCAAGGCTCAGGGTCAAGGGCATGCAAGTGTCAGTGGAGTCTTCAGAATTGAACCTGGATCTCTGTCTCTCCTCAGCATTCTCTTCCCTGCACTGTGCTGTTTTCATTTGGGTTATTTTTCTGACTTGGGAATGGGAGTATTATATCCTAGAGAATCTGAAAAAGGAGAGCAGGATTTCCCTAAGGCCACTGTAGGGGTGGCAGAGGAATTCAGCAAAATATACTCCAAAAAAAAGTAAAACTCGAAGACTGTGGTCAGGTCCCCATCCTCTATAGGGACTCTTCCTCTTTGGCCAGAGTTTTGAGACTACTTTTACTAAGTAAAGCAGCTTTTAAAATATAAACAAAACAGGCTGGGCGCAGTGGCTCATGCCTATAATTCCAACGCTTTGGGAGGCTGAGGCAGGAGGATCAATAGAGCCTAGGTGTTCAAGACCAGCCTGGGCAGTGTAGTGAGACCTTGTCTCTACAAAAAAAAAAAAAAAAAAATTAAATTAAATTAGCCGGGTTTAGTGGTGCACACCTGTAGTCCCAGCTATTTGGGAGGCTGAAGTGGGAGGATCACTTGAGCCCACGAGGTGAAGGTTGCAGTCAGCTGAGATTGTACCACTGTAGTCTAGGCTGGGCAATGCAGCAAGACCCTGTCTCAAAAAAGAAACAAAAACGAAAACAAGAAAAGGAATTTAAGCAACCAGTTTCTTCAATAAATCAGAGTGCCTGCCTGAAAGTGGTGTGTATGTGTATGTGTGTGTATGTAAGCACACACATGTTCAGGGTGAGGAAGTAAAGTTATGTTAGTGGAATTAGGAGTGCTATATTCCACCAATTACAGATCTTTTGGGATTCCAAACTCCTCATTTGAAGTGCAAATATTTATTGGCACAAATAAAACAAGATAATGTAACAATTACTTGGAATCAATCACTTAGGTGTTGGGTTTGACGGGGTTATTTGGAGGCAAGGTAAGCATATCGGTTTTGTAATGGGGGGTCTTATGAGTAGCTTCAACATCGGCAAAGACCTGGAGGTAGACAGCGAGTACAAAAAAGGAGATGTCATGAAACTAGAGACAAAGTGTTACCCGCTGCTTGGAAGTTCTGAAGCCTAGGGGATGGGAGTGATTTCATCCTGTTGAAATTCCCGATTGCCTGCCCAGGAGACTGGCTCTGCTGGGGATCTGCCAGTGAGAGCTGGGGCCACTGCTAACTATAATGGGCACAGGTTATGTCTTAATAAATGTTCCTTTAACAAAATGTGGTTTTGGAACAAAGGGCTAGGGCTAGGAAAATGTACAGATCACAAATCTGGAAAGCTTATAAACAATTTCTTTAAAAACTCTCTCATAATGCTTCAAATTTTTCAATGAGAGGGAATAGGTATGGAGACAGCTTGTCTCATTTTCAGGCAACTCTAAATATTTAAAACTCCGTTACATAGAACCTAATCTGCTTCTCTATAACTGCAACAATTCACTGATGCCCTACTGCTTTGAGCCATTCAGAATAAGCCCAATTCCTCTTCACAATCAACCTTTTAAATGTTTTAAGAGCATTTCATGACCTCTGCCCTCCACATATTGCCACATCTGGCAATAACAAAAGTTATAAAACGGCTCCTACCATTTTACCCAATAATTTCATTTTGTAAAATATACCAAATGGGAATAATTCAAAGTGGGGAGGAGTAAATTTCTTTTTTTTGAGACAGAGTCTCACTCCGTCACCAGGCACCAGGCTGGAGTGCAGTGGCGCGACCCGGGTTCAAGCAATTCTCCTGCCTCAGCCTCCCAAGTAGCTGGGACTACAGGCGCGCGCCACCACACCCAGCTAATTTTTTTGTATTTTTTTTAGTAGAGACGAGGTTTCACCATGTTGGCCAGGATGGTCTCGATCTCTTGACCTCGTGATCCACCTGCCTCGGCCTCCCAAAGTGCTGGGATTACAGGTGTGAGCCACCATGCCCAGCCGGGAGGAGTAAATTTCTACAAAGCTTTTTATACCTTTTCTTTGTACAATGGAGAAAAGTTAAACATAATACAAATTCCCTAAAATTGAGAGAGACTACGTGAATAATGAACAACTACTTGATGCTTTTTTTTTCTTTCTTTTTCTTTGGACAGAATCTCACTGTTACCCAAGCTGCAGTGAAGTGGTGCGATCTCGGCTCACTGCAACCTCTGTCTCCTGGATTCAAGCAATTCCCCTGTCTCAGCCTCCCGAGTAGCTGAAATTATAGGTGCATGTCACCACACGGCTAATTTTTGTATTTTTAGTAGAGACAGGGTTTCACCATGTTGGTCAGGCTGGTCTCGAACTCCTGACCTCAGGTGATCCGCCCGCCTTGACCTCCCAAAGTGCTGGGATTATTCAGGCGTGAGCCACTGCACCCTGCCTACTTGATGCTTTAACTGAAGATAAAATAGGCAAAAATTTTACTGATGTATGGATATGTATATGGAGAATGCTACATGAAGAAAGCAGAACACAAAACTGTTATTTTCAAATGGGTTACAACTACATAAAAAAGTGTCTGGGTTTGTACATCGACAATGTCTGTAAGTGACTTTGGAAACTTTCCAGAAGTCCCCCTCCAAACCATACATCCTCCACTCTTCTACTACAATGAACCTACATTTAAGACAGATGATGGTCCACATCTGTCTTAAATTCTGTCTTGCGGACAGACACGGTGGCTCACACCTGTAATCCCAGCACTTTCGGAGGCCGAGGTGGGTGGATCACCGGAGGTCAGGAGTTCGAGACCAGCCTGAGCAACTTGGTGAAACCCCAACTCTACTAAAAATACAAAAATTAGCCAGGCATGGTGGTAGGCATCTATAATGCCAGCTACTTGGGAGGCTGAGGCAGGAGAATCACTTGAACCCAGGAGGCAGAGGTTGCGGTGAGCTGAAATCGCACCACTGCACTCCAGCCTGGGCAACAAGCAAAACTCTGTCTCAAAAAACAAACAAACAAATTATGTCCTGCATGCCTTCCACTTGCAAATATGCACCAACAGACAAACAAACCAAAAAACCTCATGAGGCCTGATTCCAGGAAGACAGGAAAGCGGCTGACCCCCAAGCCTCTGCCTCCCCATTTCCACCTCTCACTTGCTCCCAACACCATTCTGTTCTGTGTAGCTTTCTGCCCTCCTTTCAGTCTTCACCTGGATTTATGATCTGTTTTGGGAACTGTTCAGACACTAGTTGAAAAAGAGCAGTGACAAAATAGACAAGGTCCTTCATTTCATAAAGTTTATTTTTAAATTATATGTGGTGGAAAGGTGAGTCTATTATGATAGAAAATAAATAAATACAAATCAAGTAGAGATAAATGCTGTGAAGAAAATAAAACAGAATAACATTATTCAGAAAGGCAGTGAGTGACAGACCACGTTAGGCTGGGTGGTGAGGGAAGAAGACCTTTGAGACTGTAACACCTTTGTTAAGAACAGATGAAAGCCAGCCACTAGAATTGTGAATAAAAAGAAAGCTCCAGACAGAAGGAAAAGAGAGCAAAAAGGTGCCAAATTGAGCATCTTTAGGAATAAGTAAGGCATGTTTAAAGAACTGAAAGAAGGGGCTGAGTGCAGTGGCTCAAGCCTGTAATCCCAGCACTTAGGGAGGCCAAGGCAGGTGGATCACCTAAGGTCAGGAGTTTTTGAGACCAGCCTGGCCAACATGAAACCCCGTCTCTACCAAAAATACAAAAGTTAGCTGGGTGTGGTGGCGCACACCTGTAATCTCAGCTACTCAGGAAGCTGAGGCACTAGAATCACTTGAACCTGAAAGGCAGAGGTTGCAGTGAGTCTGATGTGACACTGCACTCCAGCCTGGGCAACAGAGAAAGATTCTGTCTCCAAAAAACAAACCACAAAACTGAAAGGAGGCTACTGTGGCTGCAGGGTCACTAGTGGCTTAGCATAATGTCACCACGGGGCTATGGTAAAAGATGAGGGAGAAAAGGAGAGACAGGCAGAAAAGGAGTCATGATGCGAATGGAAAGCCATTAGACAGGGTCGATGAGATTTACTTGGATTTTTTAAGATTACTCTGGCTATGGTGCAGAGAAGGGCTCATCAGAAGGTAGGAGTGGAACAGGCAGACCAGTCCGGAAACCAACGTGCTAGCCCAGGCAAGATACTGGTGGTATCGACCCTGATGACACCTAGTTCGGAGAAAACAAGTTGTAAATTCTTGAAAAAATATTACCAAGTGAATAAAACCAAAACTCATGAAAAACTAAACCGTAAATAGAACTGATATATATTTACATATCACACAGATTTTTTTTTTACTCTAAAATAACTAGGATATTGGCCGCCAGTTTCCTTGGAAGGCACAGCTAACAAGAACATGTTCTCTCAAGTCCGTCCCTAAAATTCCCTTGTGGTCCTTCATTAATTCCCCCTTAACTTGAGGCATGGGGCTGAGGCAGAGCCCTAGTCACTGCGATTCTCCAAGAGAGAAATAGTGAGCATCCTAAAACCCCAACCCTCTATAAGGTGGCAGTCATAACTCTTGATGCACTTAAACCAGGCAATAAACAGTACAGACACAGGTGTTTCTTCCACCTTCCCCCATATTAGGATAACATTAGTTTTCCATAAGAAGCATACTGGAAATGTCTTCAGAATTGTTTTAACTATTACTCTATAACAAGTCTAGAAAAAAGGCAGTTTTTCTTTTCTCACCCACAGGGACATATCTATCACTTTTAAAATCTCAGTGCTGGCTTCTACAAAAACAAATTTAACATTTTTCTTAGAGTGATGGTTAGGTGGCAGAAATGGTGATGTGGTGTTTAAAACTCTTCTTCTTCTTCTCTTTCTTTTTTCTTTCTTTCTTTTTTTTTTTTTTTTTTTGAAATGGAGCCTCGCTCTGTCACCTGGGCTGGAGTGCTGTGGTGCAATCTCAGCTCACTGCAACCTCTGCCTCCTGGGTTCAAGCGATTCTCCTGCCTCCAACTCGAGAGTAGCTGGGATTACAGGCGCCCGCCACCACGCCCAGCAAATTTTTGTACTTTTAGTAGAGACGGGGTTGGTCAGGCTGGTCTTGAACTCCTGACCTCAGGTGATCTGCCCACCTCAGCCTCCCAAATTGCTGGGATTAGAGGCGTGAGCACCACGCCTGGCTTAAAACTCTTCTTTTATGAAGGCTGACAGCTTAGATGAGACCCTATAACTTACTGGTTGAGACTGAAGCCTCTGGCATCAGATGGCCTGGGTTCACATGCTGGTTTCTCATTTGCTGTGTAGCTTAGAGAGAATTTCTTAACTTCAATAAGCTACAATTTCATCTGTAAAACAGGAGTTCAAAAAGCCCCAAAGAATCTTAAATGGGTGAAATATGGTAAGAACTGTTTGTGAATGAAAAGGCTTCTAAGACTGGTCTATTCCCAGCCTCTAATTTCTCCGTTATAACCTTACCCCTTCATATCCCCCACTAAAAACACACATACCAACACATACTCTGTTTTGTACACACACACGTACATACACACACATTTTTAGGTAAGAGCCTGCATTCTTCGTAGAAAGTGGTATTTAACTGCTGCAACCACATGTCACTTACTTACTTAAAATAAACCACTGTAATTTAGCACAGATTTTAAAACTCTTGGAAAGAAAGGGTAACTGCATCCCTGATTCTGTATCCAAATTTCCTCACCCCGCCAGCTCAAAAATTTTCAGTGGCTCCCCATTTTTTCCATGAAAAAAAAAAAGATCCACTCCCTTTTTCCAGGAGTTTGTGGACCCCATGGCCAGATTAATTTATATTACACTACCTAAGGGTAGCGAGCCCTGGAGTCCAGTGGACAACCCTGGACACTACCAAGGGTTCCCTAAACAATTTGCTGCCGTATAAGGAATGGAAGGCCTGGTGAGGAAAGGTTCAGACTCTCTCAACACCGAGAATGGATGAGCTGGGTTTGAGACAAGTGAATAGGGTTCATAAAACATCCTCTAAGAAAGTTTCCTGAACACTGGCCCCTGTAACCGGTCACTGGGCAGTATTTACGGAATGGACACCAGGGGGTAGCAAAATCTCACTCTCCTAGCTCGCGGGCCCTCATAGTAAGGAAGCTGGAGAGTGTCGGTGACTCGAGGGTCGCATAACCGGGTGTTGGAAAGAGCCCCAACTCCACGGCTCTAACTGTGCGGGGAAGATGGTTGCTGCGGCTTGTTGCCTTAGGTTCTTTTTTGACTCTATGGAGTAGAGGCCTCTTCTTGCCTCTAAAAAGGATGAACGTTTGCTCTGTCCTTTTCCAGGCTCAGCGGAGTGGAGAAAAGGTGGAGGTTAGTGTCCAGAGGAGGTGAGAGAAGAGCACGTTACCTGGGCGACGCCCCCGCCTCCCCTCTTGCTGTTCCAACTACTGCCTGGGGCGCCGGCCTCTGAGGAACTGCGGGCGAGGCCGCACGTTTTCTCCCCGTCGCCCTCCAGCTGCAGGGGCACACACGTCCACGCCCCTCCGGGGACTATTCCGCCTTCCCATCTCCTCTCCTGTCCTTTCCGTCCACCCTTTGGAAGGACTCACGGAGCCGCGGGGCTTCCCGGTGCCTGCTCAGAGGCGGGCGGGGCATGTCCCCGCGAGGCCTGTGTCTCCCCCGGACTCCTGGGAGACCCCTACCCGGCCTTCCTGTCCCATTCAGACACGGTGGGGGGACGCTCGGGGTTTGATGAGGGAGAGGGAATGAGGCGAGAACTTTCTTAACTAGCCTACCCCGCTTTGTCTCCTGCGCCAGATACCCATCTCCATCGCCACGAGCCCTAGCGGCCCTGCGGGACTCTGTAGCCACCGCACTAGAAGGAAGGCGCTGGCTTCCAGTACCCTGTCCTAGAAGTGGAGGCCTGGTGCCTTCCCTCTCCTAGCCGAATAGAGAGATGAGGGATGCGGAAGGGAAGGGCCACTGAGGAGAGAACTCAGAAAATGTCCGGCGAAATGCACGCCCCCACCTGAGCATCCCGATGCGGGAACCCTGCCTCCTCGGCCACGCTGTCCGCTCCCTATCCCAAGTCTTCCACTGCTCCCTAACTCCCGCACACTCCCGCCTTCCCCAAGCAGCACAGAGGAGCTCATTGTTTGCCCGGAGGCTCGAGGCCGGAGGAGATGGAGGGAAAGGAGGAGGCGGGCAGGCCCCTGGGGGGTTGGGGAATCCCCTGATTTCCCGGCCCTCCGCACTAAGCTAAACGGGCAGGGACCTGAAGGTCTCTTTTGAGCCCCGGGTCCAGCCAAAGTCTAGAAACCGATGGGAGAAGAGGGTCCCGAGCGAGTTAGAGACGGGAGGCTTTCCAGCCGTAGGAAGACCCCAGTTCTGAGCAGGGGAGCACCAGGGGAATTCACGCACGCCCCAGCCTTTGGAGCGTCTCTTATCGAGGCTAAACTGATCGCGCGGGGAGCGAGGCCGTAGCGGGAAAAGAGGGGCATCCTCTGCTGGGCCGGCCTCGGAGGGTCAGAGTCGGGGTTACCCGCTGGAGGGCGGGGCGGAGAAGAAAGAAGGTTGCGGGTGAACGGGACGGGTAGGCTGGGGACGCCCGGGGAGCTGCAGACAGTCTCGGCGCGGGAGAGGGAGTCCCAGCAAGGGGTCCCGCGCCGAGGCGGGGGCGGGCGCTGAAGGGCGGGGCGGGGAGGGGCGGCCGTCTAGGCCCTCCCTGGCGGGGCCCCGCGGCCTGGAAGCCTGAGCGGGCCGAGCCGCCACCGCGGCCGGAGCTGTCCCTTAGCCAGACCCGGCGAGACACGAGCGACGGGAGGGAGGCGGTGGCGCACCCGGCCCCGCCCGCCCGCCCGCCCGCCCGAGCGTCGGACGCGGCCCGGCGCCGAGCCATGGTGAGTCCAGCGTCGCAGCCCCTGAGTCCCCTCGGCCTTCGCGCAGCCCGCTCCGGGCCCCCAGTCCCCAGCCTGGTGCCTCCCGAGCCTGCCTCGGACTGCTCAGCGCTCCCGGGACTCTCCTCCCTCCCATCCCCCCTTCTTCGATTTGTCTGTTTGTCCGTCTGACCGACTGTTTAGCTCCGTCCCCGCAGGGTATTGCCCTCACCCTTTCTTCCTCCTCTCCTCCGCCTCCTCCCCCATCCTCCCTCGGGTCTCTCCCCTAATCCGCACACCTCCCCCCTCCCCGCCCTCCTCTGTCCTGACCCCTGCCTTCCTTTCCTGGAGCTTCCCTCCCCCTCCTGGTCCCATCACCTGACCCGCGGGAGACCCCTGCGGGTTGGTCCTGCAGTGTCCCTGGAAGAGGCCCGGCCCCTCGGGTCATGAGAACTGACCTGCCTGGAACCACCATTTTCCATCCCGGTCCCCAACCCGGTGAGGCAGGCCCACCCATCCGGCCCTGGGGGACTGGCCACAGCTGTGGCTGGGCCAGGGCCAGGGGCATGGTCAAAGAGGGAAATTCCCGCAAAGAAAAAGGGCTGCCTCGGGGTAGTTGGGGGTGCTTGCGGGGGAGCTCACAGTACCAGGGGGCGTGACACTGCCAGAGCCGACCGGAGTTTGCCGGAGAGGGAAGTGTCCCAGAGCTCTTGCTGCAGGGAACCGAAGGGCTGCCTCAGGGCACTCCTGCTGCACAGGAGAGGGAGCTCGAGCCAGAGCTCCCTGCAGAAAGTAGGCGACCCTGGTAGCAGCAACTCGGGGCGCTGGAAGCAGGAGGGTACAGCTGAGAAGCCCACACCAACACTGCCCTGGCAACTTTCACTCCAGAATACTCTGAAGCACCACTGCGAGAGTGGGCACTGCCAGGGAGAGCGCCCACTGCAAGGAGGGCGGGGGCACGGCCAAGGGGGCGCTCGCTGCAGAGTGGAGGAGGGGGAGAGGCCTTGCCAGGGGGAGCTCACCGCAGGGAGTGGAGGAGGGGCAGGGGCACTACAGCGGCCGTCCCTCTACGGAGGGAAGGGCACCCTCTCGCAGGGAGGCTGGAGGAAAAAGAAAGAGGAACTGGTCCAGGGAGAGCTGACTCAGTCTCTCTGGTCTCCTCTCTGGTCCCCGCCGGCAGGAGGCTGGGTCTCCGTGCTCCCGCCCGCCGCCTCCCTCTCCAGACCCCTCCTCCCCTCCTGCCGCTGCCGTTTCCTGTGGCTGAGACTCTCGCTCAGCCATGAGCTCACCGCCCCTAATGGGTTGCAGCTGCCTCGCTGCTCAAGCCCCAGCTCCCCACTCCCGGCCTTGGAGTAGACTGTCCTACTCTGCCTCACCCCCGCCCATCTCCACCTTCCCCCCACCCACGCGCACTGCGTCCGCCTGGTCCGGGGAACACTGGGGGTCTGTCTGCTCGCCCACACACCTTGGGGCGGGGTCTGCGCGCTGACGCACTGAATGCCTCGTCTCTGCAGTGGTTGCCCTAACTTCTCAGACAATCGAGACAAACGGGCAACTCTGGATGGAGGAGCTAAGAGAAAAATAAGCTCTTTTGTCTTACGGCAAAGGCAAGCCATGGGGCTAGGGCCGGTAGAGACCAAGGTATAGGCTGCATTTACCTTCCCCATTTACAGCAAAAAAGAAAAAAAAAATCCAGTAAAAGGAATTTCAAAGACTGTCTTGAAAGAGAAGTTTGCAAAGGAAAAGCCCAAGGGATGGTTGTTTAGGTTATGGGATGGAGAAAGATGTCTCATTGACTCACTTAGGGAGGGGGGTCTGGATGAAGCGGGGCTGTCTTTCGAGACTCCTAGTGGAGGTTGGCAGAGAGAGGTCCCACTGGAATCAGAAAAGACCAGCTCGAAAGCATGCCATCAAGGGCTCCTCCTCCCTTCCCCACACGTTCCTTTTGTGACTTTTTTCTCTTTCAGCTGCCCCCACCCAGTTTTTATAACCCAATCCCACATGCTCTAGGAATGGGTGATTGCTTTGGAGCCACTGTGGGAGAGGGAAGAGGGATGCTAGAAAGACCCAAGACAATCACAGAGAGTCTTTCCACAATCACAGAGAGTCTTTCCATCCTCCTCTTCCCACCAAATGACCATCTCTAGCATATAAATGACCGTCTCTCACCAAATGGTCATCTCTAGGACATAATTGTGAGTGATGGCACCTCTACTTAAGATGGGGAGCTCTGGATGATGGGTCTTATGAGAAGGGGTTTGCAGGATGACTGTGTGGAAATCTCCCTCACACCCTCTAGAGTTCTCAGCCATAAGCTCCCAGAAGCCTGTCTCTTCTCTCGTGGGAAAGATCTATGCCATCACCCCAACTCACAAGCACCCAGAACAGCCCTGATCAGAGGCATTCACAACAAATTCTCCCCGATCTCCAAAGCCAAGGTCTCAGAGCTTGAGTGTTGAGTGCCCTGCCAGGCTTGTGCACTCTGACTCAGCCCCACTCCCATTCTGGGCTCATTAGCCAGCATTTCCTGAGTGCCCACTTTTTTGCACACATTGTACAATGGGGGCCTTGGGGAACACAGCCACCCCTAGACCAGTGCAGCTCCCAAGGAGCCATGATTGGGTGATCTCTAGCCTGGTCCTATCTCTACAGGAGCCTGAACCAGTGGAGGACTGTGTGCAGAGCACTCTTGCCGCCCTGTATCCACCCTTCGAGGCAACAGCCCCCACCCTGCTGGGCCAGGTGTTCCAGGTGGTGGAGAGGACTTATCGGGAAGATGCACTGAGGTACACGCTGGACTTCCTGGTACCAGCCAAGCACCTGCTTGCCAAAGTCCAGCAGGAAGCCTGTGTGAGTGGCCGTACATCACTATTCTGCCTTCCCCAAGATCCACTGCCACACTCTAGAGACTAGCCAGGCTAATAATGCTCCCACTAACCTGAAGATACAGCCTCCCCTAATACTGATCTCCCCAGAGTCATTTAAGCCTCATTCTCTGACCTCCCACAAAGTTTGACCTTCATAGGCACTGACCATTCAGATACTAATGCACATACACACACATTCGTCTTCCCCAAATATTGACCCCTAAGGAACACAAACCCCCAAAAACCCTAACCCTCCAGACCCAATTCCACACATTTTCTCCCCTCATGTGAATTTCTCAAGATACTAACTCCCCCCATACATGACTCAACAGAGATCCTTCATTTGTACAGATATAAAGACTCCTAAGAGTCTTTAATTTCTCCAAGACAATGGCATCTGCTGACCATGTCTTGGTAATGATTCAGTTCTTACCCTCCCACACATGGAACTAGCTTCCTAGAGAAGCTTCCTACCACCAGGAGACCAATCAGTCCCAATCCCTTCCTCTCTGCTACATGAATACCCCAAGATCTCTCCTCCTGCTCCCCTGAGAGTATAACTTTCCAGGCAAAGGGCCAGTTCCTGCCTAGGGTGGGTCCATTCTAACTGCCCTCTCCTGCTGGTTTCTTCAGCAAAGGCCTGAGTGCAGCCTCCCCGCTCTCTCCCCAGGCCCAATACAGTGGATTCCTCTTCTTCCATGAGGGGTGGCCGCTCTGCCTGCATGAACAGGTAGTGGTGCAGCTAGCAGCCCTACCCTGGCAGCTGCTGCGCCCAGGAGACTTCTATCTGCAAGTGGTACCCTCAGCCGCCCAAGCACCACGACTAGCACTCAAGTGTCTGGCCCCTGGGGGTGGGCGGGTGCAGGAGATTCCTGTGCCCAGTGAGGCCTGTGCCTACCTATTCACACCTGAGTGGCTACAAGGCATCAACAAGGACCGGCCAACAGGTCGCCTCAGTACCTGCCTACTGTCTGCGCCCTCTGGGATTCAGCGGCTGCCCTGGGCTGAGCTCATCTGCCCACGATTTGTGCACAAAGAGGGCCTCATGGTTGGACATCAGCCAAGTACACTGCCCCCAGAACTGCCCTCTGGACCTCCAGGGCTTCCCAGCCCTCCACTTCCTGAGGAGGCACTGGGCACCCGGAGTCCTGGGGATGGGCACAATGCCCCTGTGGAAGGACCTGAGGGCGAGTACGTGGAGCTGTTGGAGGTGACGCTGCCCGTGAGGGGGAGCCCAACAGATGCTGAAGGCTCCCCGGGCCTCTCCAGAGTCCGGACGGTACCCACCCGAAAGGGTGCTGGAGGGAAAGGCCGCCACCGGAGACACCGGGCATGGATGCACCAGAAGGGCCTGGGGCCTCGGGAGCAGGATGGAGCACGCCCACCCGGCGAGGGGAGCAGCACCGGAGCCTCCCCTGGGTCTCCCCCAGGAGCTGAGGCTGTCCCAGAGGCAGTAGTCTTGGAGGTGTCTGAGGCCCCAGCAGAGGCCTTGGGAGAAGCTTCTAAATCTTGCCCCCTGAGGCCAGGGGAGCTTAGAGGAGGAGGAGGAGGCCAAGGGGCTGAAGGACCACCTGGTACTCCTCGGAGAACAGGCAAAGGAAACAGAAGAAAGAAGCGGGCTGCAGGCAGAGGGGTTCTAAGCCGAGGAGGGGACAGTGCCCCACTGAGCTCTGGGGACAAGGAAGAGGCCAGCCACCAGGAAGCCCTTGGCAATGTGCCCTCACCAAGTGAGCACAAGCTTCCAGAATGCAGCCTGGTTAAGGAGGAATATGAAGGTGCAGGGAAGCCAGAATCTGAGCCAAAAGAGGAGCTCAAACCAGCAGATAAAAAAGAGCCTCAGCCCCCAGAAGCCTGTGGGCCAACAGAAGAGGAGGCCAGAGAGAGACAGCAGCAGGGGCCAGGTCTGGTGTGTATGGCAGGTGAGGTGACACTGAGTCCCATGGGGCGAGGGCCAAAGCAGGTCAGGCCTCGGGGAGGGAGCAGGAGGAGAAGCAGGGTTAGGCTGGGAGCAGAACAACCAGAACCATCTTAACTTCAATCCCATTTTTCTGTCTGAGTCTGTGCAGGACACACAGACCCTGAAGGCCTCCTGTCTGGCGCTCCAACACCTCCACTGGAGACTGTGCAGGGAGGAAAAGGGAACAGCATTCCGGAAGAGGGCCTTCCAGTCTCCATCTCTGATGACGCTGATGTCGCTTGGGACTTGATGGCATCTGGATTCCTCATCCTGACCGGTCAGTGGGCATCAGTGGGTGAAGGGAAAAAGGATTGGGGAAAGAGAAGCAATTGGGTGGGTTTGGGGGCTGGGGGAGGCAGGGTGGAAGGGAGGTAGGCGTGGACTGCTTCCAGCCAGGACAGCCTGGCCATTTTGTGTCTTCAGGAGGGGTGGACCAGAGTGGGCGAGCTCTGCTGACCATCACCCCACGGTGCCCTCCTGAGGAGCCTCCACCCTCCCGAGACACGCTGAGCACTACTCTTCGTTACCTCCACTCACTGCTCAGGTAACCGAGGCCCAGTCCTGGGACCCTGGACACTAACCTCCTGATTCATGAGGACCATCACCTGCTTCTCAGGACACTGACCTTCTGACTGCTAAGGACACCTGCTTCTTCAACCTTCAGATTTCAAGTCATTGCCCTCTGGCCTTACTGACCCCAACCTCCAGCTTCATATCTTCACTGATCCTCAAACGCAACACTGTTGACTTTCACTCTCCTCCACTACTACCTAGATCATCAGGACATTGGTTCACTTATTCAACATAAGTATTCAAAATATTTATTGAGCACTGAGTTCCTGTTAGGCACCATACTACAGGCTGACATTGAATTCATACCATTCCAGAACAGAATGCTTAACTTTCCAGACCTTAATCCCTTGACCTAGTAGCAATATGAATATAGACTCCTGACTGCTAGGTCACTTCTTGTACACACATCCCAGAATTTTTGGCCCTTTACCCATTTCTTCCCAAATGTACCAGCTACTAATTTCTCCTGAGGACTATTAACTGAAAACAGACCCTGTATGTTTGCCTTGCCTTATCTGCTATTCCCCAAAACACACACACAGCAGCCTCCTTGGCTCTTCCTGCCCCCACAGGCCTGATCTACAGATACTGGGGCTGTCCATCCTGCTGGACCTTCGCCAGGCACCTCTACTGCCTCCAGAACTCCTTCCTGTCTTGAGCCAACTTCAGGTAACCACATCTTGAACAGGCAGTTCCCCTAAATCCTAACTCTTCACTGGTGGCCAGTCCAGGACACCCAACTGCCCAGTTTAGGGTTTTTCTTCTCTGCCCTTAGGACTCAGGAGATCCTCCCCTCATTCAGCGACTGCTGATTCTCACTCATCATGACCCTCCAACTGAACTCTGTGGATTTCAGGTTTGAGCCCTTCATTCCCACCTAGTTTCCCATCAGTAGTGGAGACAGGTGAAGAGGCTGGCTGGAGCCCCAGGCTGGTTTCTGAGTCCTTGGGTGCCCAGGAAGAAACCCCCTGCCTTACCCTCTACAGGGTGCCGAAGTGCTGTCAGAGAACGATCTGAAAAGAGTGGCCAAGCCAGAGGAGCTGCAGTGGGAATTAGGAGGTCACAGGGACCCCTCTCCCAGTCACTGGGTAGAGGTACACCAGGTAAGCTTCCCCTCTACCACCAAGCATGCTGGGAGCCATGAATGACCCAGCTGAAGACATTCTAGGAGAGAAGCCAGATCAAGGACATACCATGGGGTTGCAAAAAAGTGGTTTCCATTCCATTCAGTTCAACAAGTATTTATGGATTCCAAATCATGAGGAAAATATGTCCACTGTGCCATGGTCTACTGGGGAGATGGGAGGAGTTTGTTAAACAAATTATTATTATTTTTAGACAGTCTCACTCTGTTGCCCAGGCTGGAGTGCATGTTATTGTGCAGCCTTGATCCCCCGAGCTCAAGCGATCCTCCCACATCAACCTCCTGAGTAGCTGGGGCTACAGGCACATGCCACCACACCCAGCTAATTTTTGTATTTTTTGAAGAGACGGGGTTTTGCCATGTAGCCCAGGCTGGTCTCAAACTCCTGGACTCAAGCGATCTGCCCATCTCAGCCTCCCAAACTGCTAAGATTACAGGTGTGAGCTATCGTACCCAGCCAAATATATTCTTAATATGACATTAAGTAGCCCTTTGCTTTGGTGGGAGATAAATCATGAAACAAGTAAAGAAGAGTACAAGATAGTGTCATTGGGTTTCTGGAAAGCACTGAGAGTCAAAAGGCTGGTTCTTGTTCCAAATTACTTTACCTCATTTGCAGAAATAGTGCCCTTTCTGTACCTGCTCCTTGCACCAACGTCCAGCCCTAAGGATCCTCATCAGCGAAGTGTGGCAATCATAATATAATTGCTAAAGGTCCTTCCAGCACTTATGTGGTTCTATGACTCTAAGTGCTGTGAGTATTCAAGAAGAGAGAAATAAACATGATCTGAGCTCAATACAAAAGAGGGGTCTGTAGATGGTCTCTAAGCTTCCCCATTAGTGTCAAAGGGGAAGCAGACATGAATAGGCAGAGAGAGGGGGTTTGACAGGGTGAAGCCCCACTGAAGACAGAGGGAAAGGAAGTTCACAGTTACCAGGCTGTACAAAGTGCCAGGATCATGCTAGTTGCTGAGCTGGCATCATCGTAAAAATCACAGAAGCCTGGCTTATCCTGACTTGACAGTTGAGGAACTGAAGTTCAGGAAGGGTTTCTGGACCTGCCCAGCATCATACATCATAGTAAGCAACAAAGTCAAGAACTGAATTCAGCACTGCCTCCATAAAAGTCTCTGGGGCTACCTCACCCCAACCCTAGGGCTTAGATTCCTTCTGAAACTCTGATCCTCAACTCCATCCCTGTGTGTGGGTTTCAGGAAGTGGTAAGGCTGTGCCACCTGTGCCAAGGTGTGCTGGGCTCAGTACGGCACGCCATTGAGGAGCTGGAGGGAGCAGCAGAGCCAGAGGGAGAGGTATGAAATGAAATGGGACAGCGGGGGATGGGATTGGGATGGGGCTGGGGTGGAGACACTCTGGTGGAACCCCAACTGGCGACTGCTCCCTATCCCCAGGAGACAGTGGGAATGCCCAAGCCCCTGCAGAAGGTGCTGGCAGATCCCCGGCTGACGGCGCTGCAGAGGGATGGGGGGGCCATCCTGATGAGGCTGCGCTCCACTCACAGCAGCAAGTACGAGGGATGGGTGTGTGGAGGCAGGTGGAAGTGGGAGGTGGAGACACAGCCAACGGCTGCCAACAAACTTAGCTGCCAGACCATTCTTACTGTGCGTGTATCTGGGCAAGATACCATGCTTTTACACTTACTATCTCATAACCCTCACAACATCCTTCTGTACCATTTGTCATTACAAATGAGGATTTGGAGGATCAGGAGTGTTAACTGTCTTGGCCAACATCGGTCAGTAAAGAGTCAGGATTCAAACCAAAGCAGTCGGGGTCCAGCCCGTGCTTTTGATCCATGCTGCTATGCAACCTCTCACGTTTGCATCCCTCAGAGGGTTGGGAGTACAGAATGGAGGGGCGCAACAAGGGCAGTGATTCATTCTTCCCTGCTCCTTCCCCAGGCTGGAGGGCCAAGGCCCAGCTACGCTGTATCAGGAAGTGGACGAGGCCATTCACCAGCTTGTACGCCTCTCCAACCGGCACGTGCAGCAGCAAGAGCAGCGGCAGTGCCTGCGGCGACTTCAGCAGGTGAGCCAGAACCCCACGTCCCTCTTACTCAGCCTGGGAGCGTGGCCCCCAGCACCTTTCCCGCCGGTGCTTATAGTTGATGATGTTCTCCTGTCCTGGCTTGGTTGAATGCCCCTCCCTCTCTCCTCATCTTTGTTGGAGGTTGATCGTGGAAAGTGTAAGATTCAACAAGAGGGTGGAAGTATCGTAGCACCAGTAAAGAAGAGAAGCCAGATCTCTCCCTCCCCTCTGTATATCATGCTTGATTGAAGATGTTGAGAGATTGTGAGAGATGCTCAGGTGACGCAGGGGATTCTGAAAAGAGCTGATTGACTCTGGAGTGCCTACCTCCTTAGCTGAAAAATAATTAATGTTTATTGATACCAGGTCATTAGTTACACTGCCACACAGGCACCCTTAACTCCTTATGCAATATCATCCCTCAGACCTGAGGCCGGAAAGGTCCCACCTCCCTTCACCTTGGAAGGAGAGAGAAAATATAGGCCTCTTTGTGGGGAAGATTCAGGAATAAGGCTGGCTTCTTTGAACCTTGACTCTTCTCTCCTGGGATTAGGAGCCCCATACAGATTTGCTCTCACCCTACCATGTGGGGTAGAGAGAGCTTTGAAATATGATTGCTCCTCCTTAGCCCCAAGCATGGTGACTGAACACTTCATGGACCTGCATGTGGGCATCAGGGGAAAGGTCATCTCAGGGCCATTGCTAAAGCAGGGGCCAAGACTTTCTGTTTCCTAGGATTCCTTCATCTTGGCGTCCTCTAAGCCGATATTCTAGAGGTGGGTTGCATCTCCTACCGTTTGCTTACCTGCTTATTAGCTGTTTCCCCAACTGTTTAAAAACGAGATTTGGAGTCTAAAGTGCTCAGCTTGAGTTCTAGTTCTGCCCTATGTAAGATGTTGGAAAAGTCATGAAGCTTCTCTGAGTTCCCAAGTCCTCATCTGTAGAATGGGGATGGTAACAATTTGCTGACAAGGTGGTTAGAAAGGTCAAATGAGTTTAGCCAAGGACTATAAAAGTGGTTGTTATTATTGGCACTGTCTATTAGAAACAGTCTCAGACTTCTCATCCTCGGGCTGTCCCACCCCCAGCTTCCAGCCTTTCTTCAGAGGAAAACATTACCATCCCTTTTTGGTCAAACATCTCAGAACCAGCATGAGAGTTCTTATGGCCCATAATAGGCAACTAAAGCCAGACACGCACACACAACACACCGCCCCGCCGACACACACCCCTTCTGTGCTGTTCCTCCAGGCCTGGTCCCTGGGACCCTTGCCCATCAGTTGCCAAGGCTTGGTGAAGGGCCTCAGTCATCCATAGGACCCTCATCCTCCCTTTGCTTCACCCCAGTTTGATGTACTTCACCCTCAGGCATAGCCCTGAAACTTTGGCCCACCTCCCTCAGTACTTCCCATCAGCCCAGCTTCCCTCTCATCTGGCACGTGACTGAAGACTTCTTACTCGGTTTCTCACTTGACCCTTGTGGAAGCTATTACTATTCACTGTTGTCACTCACATGTTGCAGATGAGATGCAGTACTTTGCTCAAGGTTCTACAGATTGGGGCGGTGGGGCCGACTCTGGATCTCAGCCCTTCCTTGCCTTTCCACTCCATTGCCCCATGCCCTCCCGTCCCATCTGCCTCAGGTATTACAGTGGCTCTCGGGCCCAGGAGAGGAGCAGCTGGCGAGCTTTACTGTGCCCGGGGATACCCTGTCTGCCTTGCAGGAGACAGAATTTCGATTCCGGGCCTTCAGCGCTGAGGTCCAGGTGAGAAACAGCAGGAGGGCAGGTGAGAGGAGGCAGGCAGAGACTACCTGGGAGTGAGGACCAGGTCTGAGCACAGCCTCCCTTCTCCAGGAGCGCCTGGCTCAGGCACGGGAGGCCCTGGCTCTGGAAGAGAATGCCACCTCCCAGAAGGTGCTGGATATCTTTGAACAGAGGCTGGAGCAGGTTGAGAGTGGCCTCCACCGGGCCCTGCGGCTACAGCGCTTCTTCCAGCAGGTGCATGCAGAGTCTTTTCCTTCTGTGCCCACCATTTCCATTTATCTACATCCCCTCTGCCTGGAGAGGCTGATCAAGCTGTTAAAATCAGAGGCTGAGGAGCCCATCCCCTTGGTTTTGACTCTCAGCTCTGCCACCTCCTTGCTGAATGACCTGGGACAAGATACTAAACCTGACTGTGCCTCCATAGATCTGGCCCACAGGGCTGCTGTGGGGATTACATGAGGCAATATATAAAAGCACTTAGCACAGAGCCTGCCACGCATATACTTCGTATACATACCGGCTATTCTTTCATATAGGCTCCTGCATCTCCATACCAACTCCGAGTGACATGGTTAGGTAGTGATGCTGGACAGTGAGAAAACGGGGAGGGTGATGGGCATTGGGAAGCCACAGGCAACAGGACACGGGCTGTTGTTGGGCATCCTTTGTGAGCAGCACAGGGCCTTACCCTTTCTCTCCCATCCCCAACCCCTTTGACTTTGTAGGCACACGAATGGGTGGATGAGGGTTTTGCTCGGCTGGCAGGAGCCGGGCCGGGTCGGGAGGCCGTGCTGGCTGCACTGGCCCTGCGGCGGGCCCCAGAGCCCAGTGCCGGCACCTTCCAGGAGATGCGGGCCCTGGCCCTGGACCTGGGCAGCCCAGCAGCCCTTCGAGAATGGGGCCGCTGCCGGGCACGCTGCCAAGAGCTGGAGAGGAGGATTCAGCAACACCTGGGAGAGGAGGCGAGCCCGCAGGGGTACCGGCGACGGCGAGCAGACAGTGCCAGCAGCAGAGGGGCCCAGTGGGGCCCCCACAGCCCCTCACCCAGCCTCAGCTCCTTGCTGCTCCCCAGCAGTCCTGGGCCACGGGCAGCCCCATCCCATTGCTCCCTGGCCCCATGTGGAGAGGACTATGAGGAGGAGGGCCCTGAGCTGGCTCCAGAAGCAGAGGGCAGGCCCCCACGGGCTGTGCTGATCCGAGGCCTGGAGGTCACGAGCACTGAGGTGGTAGACAGGACGTGCTCACCTCGGGAACATGTGCTGTTGGGCCGGGCCGGGGGACCAGACGGACCCTGGGGAGTAGGCACCCCCCGGATGGAGCGCAAGCGAAGCATCAGGTGAGATCCCAGCCCAACTGGTGCCCAAGAGGCAGACCCACTGCCCAGTAGGAAAAGAAGATGACATTGTTGAGGGTAGCGGCCCCTCCCGCGCCCAGGTGACACCTCCTCTGCCACTCCTCTTGTGCCTGCAGTGCCCAGCAGCGTCTGGTGTCTGAGCTGATTGCCTGTGAACAGGATTACGTGGCCACCTTGAGTGAGCCAGTACCACCCCCTGGGCCTGAGCTGACTCCTGAACTTCGGGGCACCTGGGCTGCCGCCCTGAGTGCCCGGGAAAGGCTTCGCAGCTTCCACCGGACACACTTTCTGCGGGAGCTTCAGGGCTGCGCCACCCACCCGCTGCGCATTGGGGCCTGCTTCCTTCGCCACGTGAGTGATCCCTTCAACTTCTTTCAAGTGCTCTGCCTTCTCTGCTCCAGCTCATCCATCTGTCCCTCCTTCTCAGTACCCACTGCCCTCATGACTCTGGGGCCCAGCCCTGTTCTGTGGGCACCTCTGCCTCTACCACCCTCTGTGTCCCTCCTCTCAAGGGCTGCTGGGACTATACTCTCTCCACAGGGAGCCCTTCACTCCCTGGCAGGCTGAGTGCTCCCTGGTGACTCATCTCTCCTTTGGGATACAGAGAGGATGGAGAGGTGGAAGGGAGAGCTTTGTCTGCAGGGGCTAACAAGGGACGCATTATCTGTTCTTTACCGGCGCAGGGAGACCAGTTCAGCCTTTACGCACAGTACGTGAAGCACCGGCACAAACTGGAGAGTGCTTTGGCTGCACTCAGTCCCTCCACCAAGGTAACCCTTTCTCCAACCTTCAAAAGAAAAGAAGAGGGCCAGGAAGACCTAAAAACCCACCCAACAAAATCCCTCAGAGAAAAAAAAAAAAAAACTTTCCTGGATGTGCCCAGGAACATGACCTACCAATCACCTCCTAGAATTACCGAGGGTGGGGCAAGCACTGGACTGGTGAGACTGGGTTCCTGTCCCTGAGGGACGAGGCAGGACTCCTGATTCCTCTAGGCCTCTATTTCCACATCTGGTAAATGGGGGCGTTGGTCACTAATAGTCAGCTCACAGGGAGGCTCTGAGAATCAAAAAAGCTCACATCAAAAGATGTACAAGTGACTTTAAAAGTTCAAAGCTAGAGAGTACAGGGGATTGATATTTTAATTCTTCTTCCATTTCCCTTGAAGATATAGATGATGATTGCTGGCCTGCAGGACCCCACCTGCTTTCTTTCCAGGGAGAAGGGTTTTTGCCTTACTTTAGGGAGCATCTGGGTTTCATATATACTCAAAAGTCTAGCGTATCACCCATCCACCCCCCCACCCCTGAGCTTGGCCGCCAGAAGCTCCAGCCCTCCCCTCATACCTGTCTGTGTCCTCAACCTAGGGCTCCATGGAGGCTGGCCCTTACCTGCCCCGAGCCCTGCAGCAGCCCCTGGAACAGCTGGCTCAGTATGGGCGGCTCCTGGAGGAGCTCCTGAGGGAAGCTGGGCCTGACCTGAGTTCTGAGCGCCAGGCCCTTGGGGCTGCTGTGCAGCTGCTCCGGGAACAAGAGGCCCGTGGCAGAGACCTGCTGGCCGTGGAGGCGGTGCGTGGCTGTGAGGTGAGGCCCTGGCTCCAGTCACTCCCGCTCAAACTGCCCAGCCCTGGCCTCAGAAGCCGTGTAGGTTGGTGACAGGAGAACCAGGCTCCAGATCAGAGGGCCCAGGCTCTAATTTCTAACCAGCTGGGTGGCCTTGATTGCATCACTGAACTTCACTGGGCCTCGCTTTTCTCATTCATAAATAAAGAAGCTACGTCCTCCCAACACCCCAGGTTCCTATATCCACTTTGTACTCTCCTGTTCCTTTCCTAATTGTTATCTTTCCCCATCTACCCTATACTTTCTCCTGCATCTCAACACCCAACACATACCTTATTCTCCTCTACCTAGTCTTTTTCCAGCCCTGAGGTTCCAGAATATGTTGGAATCCTGTATACTCCTCTGGAATAGCCCTATTTCCCTTTCAGTTCTTCGCTGATTCTCTTCCTGGATCCCCAGCTTGCAAAGGCTTCCCCACAGGAGGCTGCAAACCCTGCTGTGCAATGCACCTTCCCATCTTCAGAGACAGGGCTGTGCTGCTCGGCCAGGTGTGCTGTACATGGCGACCAGTGGATGGACTCTAGGCTGAGGGCTTCCCTGACTTCCTGACTCTGCCTGCGAACCAGTGCATTAGACCTCTTGCCCTATAAATCTATTTTCGCTCCCTGTAAAATACAAACAAAGGGCCCCTGGGCCAACCACTTTTCCTTTTCCTTTCTCCAGATAGATCTGAAGGAGCAGGGACAGCTCTTGCATCGAGACCCCTTCACTGTCATCTGTGGCCGAAAGAAGTGCCTTCGCCATGTCTTTCTCTTTGAGCATCTCCTCCTGTTCAGCAAGCTCAAGGGCCCTGAAGGGGGGTCAGAGATGTTTGTTTACAAGCAGGCCTTTAAGGTACAATTCCTGGAGTGGGTGGTGGAGGTGACAGGAAGTCATTCTCTTCTTGAGAACTCAGGATGTTCTGGAAATTCAACCGCAACACAGGTTTAGAATCTGCATCATCTAGAATAGGCTTTGGCTTGTAATTGACCATCGAGTTCGGGTGTCAGGGGATGTTAGAAGTCCCTGTCATTGGTCTACCTCATGAGGTTTTCCTTATCATTCATGAAGGAGACTTAGGAGACATTCCAAACCAGACTGGAGGAGGAACTTTCCCACTAAGGACACACATGCTTTTGGAATTAGGGGTGGTTGCTAGGGCATTGAGGAGAAAGCACACTATACTTTGACTAAAGAATCCAAGAAGAGGGAAGCCTTGCTTTAGGGAAACAGCCTTGATATCCAGATAAACATTTATAGCAACCTGTGGTCCTGGATCAGGCAGTGTGGGATGGATTCTAAGAGTTTCTAGACTTTGTACCCTTTGCACCAGTTCCAGCTATTCAGCGGAGAGTATTGCATAGAAGAAAAGGCCTGGCTTTGGAATATCATAGACGCTGAGTCCCCTTCCGGCTTTAATAAGCTGTGAGAAGGCTTTGTGCAAGTTGCTTCATGTCTCTGGGCCTCGTTTCCCCTTCTGTAAATTATGGTTGTTACAAAGACTACATGTAGAACCCTCAGCACATGGTAGGGGTTGAGCAAACGTTTACTGCACATCTATCAGATGCCAGGCGAAGCCCAGTGCTTGCCTTGTGGCGCCACCCAGCCAGGACTCGCTCTGTCTTCACCCGCTGCCCTCTGCTCTTCCTCAGACTGCTGACATGGGGCTGACAGAAAACATCGGGGACAGCGGACTCTGCTTCGAGTTGTGGTTTCGGCGGCGGCGTGCACGGGAGGCATACACTCTGCAGGCAGCCTCGCCAGAGATCAAACTCAAGTGGACAAGTTCTATCGCCCAGCTGCTGTGGAGTCAGGCAGCCCACAACAAGGGTATTGGAGCGCTGAGGGAGGGGTGCTTGGAGCCAGGGTTATAACAGGAAGGTTTCTGGAGAGTGTGCAGACTGCTTGGGAAAACAGTGTATAGGGTGAAGAAAGAATGGTTTACAATAAGATTGACGATCTGGCTTGAGAGAGATTACTGAGGTAGAAATGAGCCTAAGATATACCAAAAACAAAGAGAAAGCTGGCAAATTTCAGGGAAGCAAGAGAAAGTAGGGGCTGGGTGCAGTGGCTTAACACCTGTAATCCCCACGCATTTTGGGAGGCCGAGGTGGGAGGATTGCTTGAGGCCAGGAGTTCAAGAACAGCCTGTGCACATAGTGAGACCCCGTTTCTACAAAAAATTTTAAAATTAACTGGGCATGGTGGTGTGTGCCTATACTCCTAGCTATTTGAGGGGTGAGGTAGGAGGATCTCTTGAGTCCAAATGTTCAAGGCTACAGTGAGCTATGATGGTGCCACTGCACTTGAACCTCAATGAAACAGCGGACTCTGCTTTGAGTTGTGGTTTCAGCGGCGGTGTGCACAAGAGGCATGGCCTGGGTGACAGAGCAAGACCCTGTCTTTAAATAATTTTTTTTTTAATTTTTTGGCTGGGAGTGGTGGCTCATGCCTGTAATCCCAGCACTTTGGGAGGCCAAGATAGGCGGATCACCTGAGGTTGCGAGTTCGAGACCAACCTGACCGACGTGGAGAAACCCCATCTCTACTAAAAATACAAAAATTAGCCTGGCATAGTGGCGGGCACCTGTAATCCCAGCTATTCGGGAGACTGAGGCAGAAGAATCGCTTGAACCTGGGAGGCAGAGGTTGCAGTGAGCTGAGATCTCGCCATTGTCCTCCAACCTGGGTGACAGAAAATAATAATAATAATAATATAAAAATAATATTAATAATAAAGCAAATGGCTTGGCAAAGAAGGTGAGAAACTGCTCACTTGGATTTAAGAACTGCTGCTACTTGCTGTGTGACCTGGACTAGTTTTTTATTAGTTTTGTTTTTATTTTTTGCTTTTCTGCTGGGTTTCACTGTGGTTTTAATTTTCTGAACTTCATTCCACTCATCTGAAAATGAAATAGTGTAACAGGAATGATTAAGTAAGGTGAGCTATATGGAAGCACTTGTAAACTGTAAAGGTATGTAAAAATGTGAGTTTTTGTTTGCTCTTTACACGCAAGATGCAGAGTAGAAATCAGGCGGCTGGATGCCGAATGGGCAGGATGCAACATACCTGGGAGATGAGCCAGATATGTGAGGAGGAAGTCATACCATCATCGCCATCCATGTTGTGACAGTCAACAGAAGGAGTAACAAGAGATACCAGAGGAATGAGAGGGAGAAATGAGGGTTAGGAAGGAGAAAAAAAAAAAAAAGAGTCCACCGTGACATGCTAGAGCTACAGGGAGGGCCAGGAAGAAGTTGGTAACAAGTGTCCCTGTTCCCCAGAGCTCCGAGTGCAGCAGATGGTCTCGATGGGCATTGGGAATAAACCCTTCCTGGACATCAAAGCCCTTGGGGAGCGGACGCTGAGTGCCCTGCTCACTGGAAGAGGTGAGGGCCAGGGTGCTGGGGGGTGGCCCCAGGAGTGAAGACCTTAACAATGAGGATACAAAGGGGAGGTGTGGTGGAAAGTCAGGAAGGGCATCTCATCCCCAAATCGGTGGGACTGACTGGGAGGCCCTCTATGAGACTGAGGGTCATTCCAGGGAGCCAAGAGGGCTTTCCCACACCAGCACCCCACCCCCAACTCCCCACTCTCTGCAGCCGCCCGCACTCGGGCCTCCGTGGCCGTGTCATCCTTTGAGCATGCCGGCCCCTCCCTTCCCGGCCTTTCGCCGGGAGCCTGCTCCCTGCCTGCCCGCGTCGAGGAGGAGGCCTGGGATCTGGACGTCAAGCAAATTTCCCTGGGTGAGGCACCTCTCAAGGGGTGGCTCCCAACAGCTCGGTCATGGTGGTGATGTTCAGGCTGCTTGCTGCTGAGCAATTCCTTTCTCTAGCCAAGTAGCCCAGTTGCCATGACAACTATGTACAGCTTCCCCACTGCTAAAAGAGCCTTCTGATTGCTAGGGTGATGCTTACAACAGCCTGTTGCTAAGAAGCACTTCCTCTGTACCTCTCTCTAGCTCTCCTTGGGTTTCTATGGAAACTGCCTCAGCTTCCTGTTGTACCCTCCTGGTTCACCAAGGCAATCCTTATAGTTTCCTGTCGCTTCTTCCCTGGTTGCTCTAATGATGCTGCTGACAATTTCCTGCCTCTTGGTAGGGGGTTCCCTCGCAACTGGATCGCTATGGTGACTCACAGCTTCCTGTTGCTATGGAGCTTTTTCTTCCCTGATGGAGCAGCTTGGTTGCTTAAGGTAATCTGGAGGGATTCTATACTCTGCTCTCACCCTAGCTTCTCCTTCAGCCCCAGAAACACTTGACTCTTCTGGAGATGCATCCCCAGGACCAAGAAACAGCCCCAGCCTGCAACCCCCCAACGCTGGGAGCAGCACTCCCACCCTGGCCAGTGGAGGAATCTTAGGGCAATCCCGGCAGGTGAGTTCCTACAGTGAGGCTGGGAATGGGGTGATCTCTTTGGCAGCTTTCTGGGTGGGCTTTTCTGATCATTCAGTCCTGGGGTGGGGGGAGGTAGGGAACTGAACTTGTGCTCCCAGCTGAGGCTACAGATTGGATTTGTTATCTTGTCTACCTTTCTCCTCTTCCCGGGACCTGGCTAAGAGGCATCAAGGTCATAGGTTAAAAGGAGTCTTGAACAAGGAGTGTAGTGCTGGAGTGGATGGAAAGGGGAGAATGCCAATGGCCTGGCTTGGACTTGGGTTAAAATAGCAAAACTCATGCCAGGTGAGGTGGCTCATACCTGTAATCTCAGACTTTCAGAGGTTGAGGCGGGAGGATCACTTGAGCCTAGGAGTTCAAGACCAGCCTGGGCAATGTAGTGAGATCCCATCTCTAAAAAATTATAGTAATTTTTTTAAATTAGCTGGACTTTTGAGGGGTGCACACCTATAGTCCCAGCTACTTGGGAGGCTGAAGCAGGAGGATCTCTTGAGCCCAGGAAGCTGAGACTTCAGTGAGCTATGTTCCTGCCACTGCACTCCAGTGCGGGTGACAGCGATCCCCTGTCTCTGAAAAAAAAAAAAAAAAAAAAAGTAAATAGCAAAATTCAAGGACTCTAGGGAGGAAAGAGAGGTGAATTGACAGGCTGTGGGGAGAGATGGAGGGAGGAAAAAAGAAAGACAGGAAGTATGTCCCTAAATTCACTGTAGTTTCTCTCCCCGCAGAGCCATGCTCGAGCCCTAAGTGATCCCACCACGCCTCTGTGACCTGGGTGAGTCAGCATCCCTAATTTCTACCAGAGCCAACACTCCTTCCCTCTTGTATGTACCTTCTTCATGTCCCCGGCTACGTGGGAGTCAGCTTCTTCCCTCTCCCAACTCATCTCCCTCTTCTCTCCTGGCTTCTAGAGAAGATCCAGAACTTGCCTGCCGCTTCTCCTCTCAGCACACTTTGGGCTGGGATGGCAGTGGGGCATAATGGAGCCCTGGGTGATCACTGAATTTCTTCCCTCTGCTTCCTGGACACAGAGGAGGTCTAAGGACCAGAGCATTGCCCTGCCACCACTCTCTCTAGTCTCCCTAGCTTGGTGCCTTCTCCTGCAGGAGCCAGAGCAGCCACACTGCTTGCCTTCATACCCTGGAGGTGGGGAAGTTATCCCTCTTCCGGTGCTTTCCCATCCTGGGCCACTGAATCCAGGACATCACTCCCATGCCAGCCCTCCCTGGCAGCCTGTGTTCTCCTCTTTTCTCACCCCCTGACTTTCCCTGAGAAGAATCATCTCTGCCAGGTCAACTGGAGTTCCTGGTGACTCCATTCTGAGATGCCACAGGAAATGGAGCTATGCAAATAATAATAGGAGGGTGTGACAGGGGAACTGTAGACTTTATATATGTAATTACTGTTATTATAATACTATTGTTATATTAAATGTATTTACACATACTTTGCCTACAAGGAGCTAGAGTAGTCCTCTGGATTAAGGTGATAAATAACTTGAGCACTTTCCCTCAACCAGCCCTTAACTAGAACACAGAAAATAAAACCAAGACTGGAAGGCCCCCTCTACCCCTCCCAGGCCCAGAGCTGACTGTGTATGAGCCTGGGAGAATGTGCCTCCTCCACAGTGGCTCCCAGAGGGTCCACACACTCTCTGAAGCTCCTTCTCCCACATTACGCCTACTGCTTGAGGCTGAACTGGTCCCAGACAAACTGGGATCCAGCTCAGTCCAGCAGTTCTCAAAATGAGGTCCTCAGGCCACAGTGGAGGAGAACCTGCTTGGCTACTTGTTGAACGCTAATTCTTGGACCCCGCCAGAGCTGCTGCATCAAAACCTGGGGGTAAACCCAATATTCTGCATTTCTTATCAGACTCTTTGGGTGATAACTAAGTGTCTGAAGACATGACTGTTTCCTGAGCAGAGGGCCCAAGGAGGAGAGCAGGACATGGGTAGCCAGACAGACACAGGGCCCTGTGCCTCAAGACACCTGTTTATTGGGGACACGACTCTGCGACAGGGATGACAGGAATCGTACCAAAAATAGCAACGTCTACAAGGCCCCTGATGGGGCTAGAAGGGTACAGTGCCCCCCACCCTCACCCCTTGTACAAAAATAAACTCTCACGCCTATGGACCAGCAAAGACTGGCAGAGTGGCTCCTCAACAGGGACACAAACCCTCTCTGCCAGCCCTGGGACCCCGTTCTTTGACCCTCACCTCTGCCACTTCTAAGGCACTGTGACTCCCTTGGGCTGGGTGGGTACCACCAGCCCACCCTCCTACGCCCGCTGCCCCCTCCACCTCTGGTCCGCCTGGGGCTGGGCTATGGGTCCCACGCTGCCCCCTGCTGGCGTTTCTACCCAACTACCTCTAGCGCTCCCCCGCTCCGGCGGGGTAAGCTCACTAAGCTAATCGCCCCTGAGGGCTCACTACCGTTCTTGCCCCCCCAGCCCTGCGTCTCCGGGTCTGGACAGCCCGGAACCCTCCTCCCCTTCCTGCGAAGGACTGGGAGGGGTCTCTCCTGATGGTATTCGGACATAGGGCGGGGACGCGTCAGCCTGGGGTGGCCGGCGGCCCCTAGCCCGGCGGCTGTGGTGCACTTGAAGGTGCAAGGCCATGAGCTCCGGGGCTCCAGTGGCGAAAGGGCAGAAGAGGCAGCGGTGGAGGGCACCCCCCGGCCCGGCCTCACCTCCCGACCCTGCCCGCAGGGACAGGTCCAGGGGTTCAGCCTCACCGCCACGCCCGTTGCGCAGGGTCCTCCCAGGGCTGGCGGGCTTCCGACGGGACCCCGGCCCAGCACCGCTAGGAGGCCGGGGGCTTGAGGCGCCCTCCACCCAGGTCGCACGCTGCGGAGACGGCTTGGTTCCAGATGCCGGGGCCGAACCCCGCTGGGAAGGGGGCGGTGGCTCAGGGGGTGGCCCGGGGCCGGCCCCACTCCTCTGCTCCCTGTGGTGGCGCTGTAGGTGATACTTGAGCGAGCCGGACTGGGTGCCCGCGTAGTCGCAGTGCGGACACTTGTAGGGCCGCTCGCCTGGGGAGAGTGGGTGGGATAGGGTCACAGGGTCACGATCACTGCACGCACCCACCCGAATTTCGCCCAATTTACAGACCTCAACCTTAGAACCTCCCACCCACTTTGACTGAATAAAGGAGCGTTTCCCAAGTGATATCTAGCCAAACTGAACGCTTCGGAGCAAACTTCACCTCCTGGTGTTTCAGCAGCCCTCACCTTTCTGGCCCCCTAGTTCCCTCTCCACGCCGGAGGCTGCCTCCCTCACCTGTGTGCACTCGCAGATGCACTTTGAGGTGATGTGCCGAGCGGAAAGATTTTCCGCAGAAGGGACAATCCTTGCCAGTGGCGCCCCGGCCCCCTTCAGGCCTGGTCCCTCCAACCAACAGCCCATTCTCTTCTGCAACACATACGTTAAGGGGAAGTCAGAGAGCCCTTCACCCTGTCCAGGTCCCGCGCACTCACCCCACACCCACCCCATAGGGCTGTTTCCCCTCGGGGTCCAGGAGGAAACAGCAGGTATGGGGGAACTGGAACCTGAGCGGTTAGATTTGTTGTGACTAAAGAGTTAAGTGTTCTCAGATGATGGCAAAGCCTCCAGGAAAAAGCAAAACAAACAAAACTCAGGAGAAATAAAAGATAGGTTCTTTTAAAAAGGAAGCTACAAGGGGAGTGGCGGCCTAAGAGTCAGAGGAGGACGCGGCGTACCCCGAGAGAGGAGGGTCCCTACATACCCTGCGTGGCAGTCGATCTCGCCTGGGCCCCAGCAGCAGGCGCAGAGTGCCCCGGTCCCTCACCCGGGCGTGGGTGCAGGGAAGCCAGAGGGCCCATTGACCTGCCCCGGGCCCAGGTCTCCTCCTCGGCCTCCACCACCTCCTCTTCCTCCTCGGGCTCCTCCGCACGGTGCCGGCGAGCCCGGGCCGGGAGAGCAGAGGATAGCGGGCGGAAGCCTCCGAAGCTGCGGCCAGCCCCGGGCTCAGCACCCTCGCCATTGGGCCGGCCCTCGCCAGCTCGCAGGCTCAGGTAGCCCAAGAGGCTCGGGGGCTCACGGCGCTCGGCCGGGGTAGGCGCCGGGGCCAAGAGGAGCGCTGGGCCCAAGGGCTCATAGGCCAGTAGGCCCAGGTCAGGAGGCTGGGGAGCCCGGGCAGGCCCGGAGCCAGGCCCCGGGGCGCGCAGTGGGCCCAGCTTGCTGGCGTGCACCTTCATGTGGTTCTTAAGGAACCAGGGCTCCTTGAAGCAGCGGCCGCACACGGGACACGCGTGATCGAAGGAGGCCTTGTGCTTGCGCATGTGGCCCTTCAGAAACCAAGACTGTGTAAAGCTCTGGCCGCACACTTGGCAGCGGAACTCCGGAGGCGCTGGGGGCTCCTCGGGAGCGGCTGGAGCTGGGGCCGGGTTTGCCTCACGTTCGGGCTCCGGCTCGGGAACCGATCTGGGTTCGGGCTGGGGTGGAGGCTGAGGCTGGGGCGCCGCGGAGGTGGCCGCCAGAGGGCGCTCGGGAGCTCCGTGGGCGGTCAGGCTGTGGTGCAGCAGCTCCTCCTCCTGGCTGGCGCCGAAACTACACAGGCCGCACTTCCAGGGCCTGTGCAGGATGTGCAGGTGGCGTTCGCGCTCCGCCAAGGTGCGAAACTTGCCTTTGCAGTAGGGGCAACGGAAGGCGGACGATGAAGGAGCCTGGGGCCGCGCCAAGCCCTCAGTGGCAGGGGTGGCCTGCATGCCCCCTGAGCTTCGGGCTCTCCCCAGTCGGGCCTCGCGCAGTAGCGCACGCTCTTCCAACTCCAGCAACAGGCGTGCAGCAGGACTACGTGGGCGCTCGGGCTGGTGTGTGCGCAGGTGCGAGCGCAGCAGAGCCCGCTGCGCCGCACGGTGGCCGCAGTGAGGGCACTGGAAGGCCTGGGCACCTGGGTGTGCCCGCAGGTGCAAAGCCAGGATAGAGTTGAAGCGGAAGCGCTTCCCGCATACAGGGCAGGGGAAGCGCCGTTCGCCTGCACGACTCTCAGACCAGCTCACTGCTCCCATCCCAGGTGACCCTGTGCTCACGGCTGGCCCGTTGGAGTATCGCTGCAGATCCAGCTCGCCGTCGAAAGCTGGCGGCGACGGCGCTAAGTGGCCGCTCGGGGCGCGGGGACGTGAGCCCTGTGGAGAAAGATCTGCGTAGAGCAAAGGGTGAAGGTAGAGCTGTAAAGGAAGCAAGGGCGTCGCCTCGAGGGCCAGAAAGACGACACGAGGGAAGGTGGGCTGGGGTCTGAACTAGGAACACAGGGTGCTACTCACCTCGGGAAGTTGGGGGGGCTGTGTGGGAATCGAGATGTCAGGGCCAAGGAGTTAACTTCTAACAATGGGAGGTCAAAGAGAAAGAGAGGTAGGCAGGAGAGGGAGTATACAGTTGTAGGTACTTGTAGGTTGAAGTCAGAGCTTCACTCACCTCCATGGACCCCCTTCACATTCTTTGGTTCTGGGGAGTGCAGGAAAGAGGAGGAAAGGCTGCTAATGAAGGCAACAGGTGCTGTGGAGCTAAAGCAAGAGAGACAGATTTGGAGGAAAAGGTGAGCCCTAGTTTTCAGCAGGAAAGTCACTCCCTACCCGTAGACTCTCAGCACTCTGTATTCCAAAAACCAATCCCTTCTCCCTACTTGCATCTTGAGGCAGGAAGGGGCTGCTGTACTCAAAAACTGTACCCCTTGATTTGCCAAGCCCACCAGCCTCCCAGATAATCCAGATTTCTTCCCCAAATTCTGTATTTTAAATGCATGGTCCAGAACAACCACAGCTACCACCCTACCCCCTGGCGGTAGGGAAGACCATTACAGTATGCCGCCCTCCCATGTAGGTTGGTCTGTGCAGTGTGGTGATTAAATGGGGTGGGCTTGACATGCTCCCCAGTTATCCAAGTGTGACCAGTTGCTCTGAGAACCCTGACCAGCCAGCCACACATCCTTCCAGGTTCCACAGTGCTTCCGTCTGCCCTTACCCTTTCTGTCTTTCCCCCCTTCATTCTCCCTCCCTCTGCCTGGATTCCTGATCCATTCATTTCCATTCATTACAGAGACTCATTCATGCATGGGAGAGAAACACCTCCCAGCAGCAGAGTCTGAAGACAGACAGAGGGGGAGGGGCATGAAGGGGGAGGGAGCCAGAGGGAGAAGGAATGAAGAGAGAGTTGGGGGAGGAGTGGAAGTTAAGGGGCACAGCTAGCCTGGGGAAGGGGTTAAAAACTGCAAATACCGTATAGGATTCATCCCCTTGTTTCAAACCTTGGAGCCTGCAGTATGATGGGGCATCTGAGCCCCTTTGTCCAGGGCTGTTCTGAGGCAGGCTTTCCTCCTCTCTGCAGGGGAGAGGCTCCCTCACACAAGAGGAGGATTACACTGGCTCTGAGCTCAAGAGGCTGGAGTGAGGGACGGGGGGCGGGGCTGGGCCATCTGCACAGATAGGGACTCAGTACATGCTCTGAGCAGGAAGGGGTTAAAATTCTCCAGGCTAAAATTCCCTAGGCCTGGGACTTGCAGAGCTCCAGTGCTGGGGAAGAAGAGCAATGAGAGGAAGAGGATGGGGGGTGGGAGGTGGGTACTGATCCTAAGCTGCAGAGGAGTTCAGCATGAGGACTTAGAAGAAACCCCAGGATCAAGATTCATGGAAATAGGCCTGAAGGATGACCAGAAGTCATCTAGTCTACCTTTCTGCCTCGTATAGAATTGTATCTGGTCAAGGCTAAATGAATGTGGGCCTAACTTTTTTTTTTTTTTTTCCTAAGAAAGAATATTTGAGATATAAAGAACTTCCTTACAATAGGCATCATGAAACTGAAATGGGTTACTGAGAAAGAAAAAGATGCAAGCATTACTTTGCCTAAGGCTCTTTAATGGAAAAGAACTGGGCCAGGAGTCAACCTGCCTGTCAGCAGAGAGAAAAAGCTCTGAAGGTCCAAGGCTTCTTCAATTTTTGACATTTATTGTATGTATTAAGACTCCATGAAGGGGCAGGTACCTGTTACATGTGGAATCTGGGCTATAGGATTATTATTAGCAGACGATTAATTAACAAAGTGTCCTTGGCCAAGGGTCACTAGGCGACCTCCACTACCATTTAATATGTATACTTCTGTAGCTTCAAATTAGGGCACCCTCTCTCATCCTCTGGATCTTTTCCTGGGACTCAGAGCCTTGCACCAGGCTCACTGAATAGTGTCACAAAAGGTGAATTAGAATAGGACTGAGGTGTACAAAGCTACTGTAGGCCCAGTCTGAACATTGATAACCCTACAACCTTCACTAAATCACTTAACCTCCCAGTTTACTCATCAGTAAAATAGGGGATTGGACTAATTTATATTGTTAGTCCCTTCCTCCTCAAAAAAAAAAAAAGTTTGTGGTTCTAAGTTACAGGACTCTTTTGGACCCCAGAGAGAAGTTAAAACAAATGGTCATCCCTTCAGTACCATGGAGAGTGCAGTGGGCTACCACAGAAGCCACTTTGGCCACCTCAGTACCATAGATAGAGCTATGAGGTGCTAGAGGGGCTGTTTGCCATTTTAGCATCACAGATACAACACAGAAAAGCTAGAGCATTTTTTTTTCGTTCCTATCTGGAAACCATAGAAAAAAACCCAGTGGTACCAGAGGGATTATTTTGGCCTTTTGGATGTCACTGAAAATAGAAAGAGCTAATAGAAAATAGATGTAACTAGAAGAATTTTAATTAGCTATAAGGAGCGTCCTGACAGTTACAGTTTGTACATCCTGGAATGAGTTACTGAGGCATCATATTTGGGTCCATCACATTCTGTTGCTCTCCTGGGGATTCCCGGAACATCCTGGTGTACAGCCAATCTGGTATATTCAGAGGAAGCAGATGGTGGTGGGGGGGGTGGGGGGGTGGGGGGGATGCTGGGAATACTGCATGGTCATAGCTGACTAACCTATGGGCACATACTTTGATTCTGAGAAGATTCTAAGGCTCCTAAAACTATCTGTAGGATAGCAAGCAAAATCTCATATGAAGCTGGCCTCATACCTGAGGCAAGAAGAGTGGGAATAGGGCAAAGCTTCCTCTCCCAAAACAAAACAACGATAAACCACTTTGCACATAGCAGTTTCCAAAACAGAAATAGAGTGATATACAAGAAGGCCCAGACTGAAGCTGAATTCCCCAGCAGGGAAAGTTTCCCCAGAGGGTGGCCTAAAATCAACAAAACTCACTGAGATACCTTCCTAGGCCCAATCAAGATCTCCTGAATCATCTCTGTGTCAAACCAGGTTCCAGACACCTGATCCCATGATTTTTTCTTAGTAGGGGAAAGAACTGACAGGGACTGGGATACTATGAACTGCCTTGGAACTGAGGTCATGTGTGTATTGCCCCTGGGCGATAATCACAGAGTTTTCCATAGTCAGGACTTAAACACCATCCTCGAGACTTGGCCAGACAGCAGCACTGACCTACTTTCCACTCCCACTGGGAATCAGGGGTTATCTTGCCCTTATTTGGATTCTGTAAGGATGCAGGGCCAGGGATAGATATCAGAACCCTTTCAAAAGCAACAGGCCAATTATCCTTACGTTCTGGTGCAGCTGGTAGGGAAGTGGGTGTGGACCACTAAACCTTAGTAAAGAAGGATGGAATGGCTGGTGAAAAAACTTAGAAACAACAAGGACAGGTACATAGAAGTATCTGTCTCCTAAATGGACCACAAAGACTGTCCCTCAAGTTTTGTAATTCAAAAGTTTCTAGGGTCACAATATAAGGAGCAAGGGTTCAGGACTTCTGGGGTCCAGCTGTAATTGTCTCTTGTCACCTCTAACACCACGGTTTTCCCTCTTGAGAATCCTACACCTCCCAAATCTGCTAACAATTATGATTACCACTGCACTAGATGGGGTTAAAAGGAAAGGGAGCTTCTCAGGTGGTCTAGAGTCAAGACTACCTTGATCACACAGACACACAAGTAGTTTGCTTTCATGGTCTCCTCTTCATGGCCTTCTGAACCTCACTGCTCAGATAGCTCCTCCAAACCCACTCCACTGTGCAACTCGCTAGCCTTTCTGGACTGAGTTCTTGGTAAAGCCTCCTTCCCTCCTTCTTTCTGTCCTCACTCTCCTGAGTTGAGGACATGGAACCTCAGCCATGGACTCCAAAGGTACGGCAGGAGGCGAGAGGAAGGCACATCTGCTCACCTGCTGCCACCCCACCATGGGGAATCTTATCCCAGAGGCATGTCCTAACACAACCCGATTTTGATTTCGAAAGTTCTGGAGGACCTGGGTTTGGGGAAGGGGGACATGTAGCCAGCCCTAAGTTCCCTTAACTGGAGCTAACCCTAGAAAAGTCAGTCTTAACACCCACGTGAGCCTCAGTCTTCAAACTGGGAAGCAGGGGTGATCGAGGGAGCCTCTGAGAAAATCCCCCCTCCCACAAATACATTGCTAAGTAGGGTAGGACCTGCAATCTGCCCGAGAGGTTTCTCCAGCAGCACCTCAGACCCCTCCCCAGGAAGATAAGCCAGAAGGATGATGGGGGGCAGGGTTGGGAGATAGGGAGGGCAAGGCTCAGCTACCCCCGGCCAGGAGAACAAAAGCTGAGTTACAGCCGCCTCCGCTGCTGCCGCGGGCCGAGCTCTTTGTGACACTTTGTTTGGGACGCAAAGAGGGAAGCACCCCCCATCCTCTCCCCTCCCCCGCCACCCCGTGCTCCTGGAGAGTTTGGGCTCCTTCCCCCTCCCCCACCAGCCCTACCTGGGCCGGGGGTTGGGGGGGTGCACATCCACTCAGGCTCGCGGCTCTGCCGCCCCTCACCCCCAGGCCCCTCGCGCCCTGCCTTCGGGCCCCTACAAAGACACCCGCCACCTCCGCCCCCACATCCCCCCCCAGTTGGCCCTTCCCTTTGGTGTCTGCTCCCCCAGCTCCTCCACCTGGCCCCCCCTCCCTCGGGGCCCCCCAGCTCTCCAGGCTTCCGAGGCCGCCACCCCCACCCCGCCCCCCCAGGAGCTCTGGGCGAAGTTTGCTTGGGGCCGAGCCGGCGCCCCTCCCCCGCCCCCGCCCCCTGCACCTGCTCCGAGCCGGGCGCTCGGAGCGGGCCCCCCCTCCGGGAGGGGGGAGGGGGCCGGGGGCGGGGGCCGGGTGGCGGACGGGGGGGCCCGGGAGTGGGGGGAGCGGCTACTCACGAGCCCCGGGCGGGCGGCGGCGGAGCGGGCGGCGGCGGCGGCGGCGGCGGGCGGCGGGCCGGCGGCGCGGGCGTCAGCGTTACGTGGGGCCGGGGGAGATGCGCCGGGCCCCGGCCCCCCCGCCCCCGGCCCGGCCCCCGCCCCCTCCCCGGTCCCCCGCCCCCGGCCCTGGCCCGCATTGTGTGCGGCGGGAGGCGGCCCGGCCATTAGCATGCGGGGGGCGGCGCGGCGGGGCTGGGAGCCGCGCGGGAGCCGGGCTCTGGCTCCGGGGACTGGGAGCTGGGGACCCCGGGAGCCGCGAGAGGCGGCCGCCAGGGGCGGGGTGCAGGCGGTTTGGAGACTGGGGGTACTGTCGGAGGGAGGGAGGAAGGGAGGGAGCGGGGGTGGGGCGCACAGACGATTCCAACAGGAGACTGGAAGAGATTTTGAAAGGTCATCTCGTCCTTCCCCCAGCCTCCAAGCAGCACTGCCCCTCCCACCCTAAACCCGGACATACCAGGGAAGGAGTTGGCTCTGCCGCTCTTTCTGCCCCAACATGCACAGACTCGGGAAGTTCTTCCTGGGGTTTTATCTCAAAGCCTCTCCCTTACAATTTCTGTCTCTCTTTTGGGGGAGGAGGAGGGGCGATTATAGAGATAGTTAATGTCGGCCGTATAAGAAACATTATTAAAGTTACTCTTCGGTCCTTTCCCTTCTTGATAAACAATTCCTGCTCTTTCCTCTCGAATTCTATTTTCCATTTCTCAAGTCACTTTCATGGGCTCTTCAATACAACAGATATTTACTGAGTGCTTACTAAGTGCCAGGCACTGGGCACAGCGCTGTGGGGGATGAAAGAGAAGTGGTATCTTCCTTCCAGGCGATTGTAGTCTAGACTACAAACTGTTAAGTAGTATACTCAGATTTAGCCAGTATGTACTGAATGCCTGTTCACCAGCTAATAGTATATAATCTTTCCAATAACCCTTTATAATAAAATTAGTCCCCATTTACAAGTAAGAAAAATGAGGCTTCAGGGAATCTTTCTCCAATGGCCTGAAGGCTCTGGGATCCTCAGTGCAAGCCCAACGTCTCACATCGCCAGCAAATAATGCACATGGGAATCGAGGAGGAGTAGACACACAACGGTTTTCTGGATCCCTTTAAAATGTGACTCCCACTCGCTGGGAAAGGAAAGAGTAGATACGATGCCCCCCGATGTTGGCACAGCACAGATGGAGCAGAAGCGGCTTACAAAAAGGTCACTTGCTTCCCAGGGCCCTGCCTCCTGGTACTAACTTCTGGGGTCCTCTGGCATAGTCCCCTCTTATCGTCAGCAACAAGAAATAATAATAGTGATGATGATGATAGACACTAACATTGAGCACTTATGTGCCAGGTACTGGGCTAAGCTCTTCTTCCATGCTGAAAGCAACCCCTTGAGGCTGGTATTATTTGACTTCCTTTTATAGATAAGGGAACAGAGAGATTAAGCAACTTGCCAAGGGCCCCCAGGTAGATCTGGGATTTTAACAGAGATCTGGTTGCCTCCAGACCTCAGGCTCTGTACCAAGATGGGCTTTTCCTATTATATCTTTATAGAGTATATTTGGGCCCAGCTGGTTGTGCTTCTGACTGTAGAAATGTGTCCCCCGCTTAGCTTCTGAATAACACCTTTAGTGTATGGGCATCAGGCTTATCAGTGTGACCTCATCAGCACCACTAAAGTTATTAAGCACCCACCCCAAATCAACAAGTCTTCACAGTCATATCGTTAGCCCCTTTTTATCAGTGAACAAACTGAGGTTCAAACAGGTAGAAACATGTATCTAATAGGCCACACATAGTGGCTCACACCTGTAATCTCAGCAGTTTGGGAAGCCAAGGAAGGGGTATCTCTTGAGCCCAGGAGTTTAAGACCAGCTCAGGCAACATGGTGAGACCCTGTCTCTACAAAAAATTTAAAAATTAGCTAGGCACAGTGGCATGTGCCTGTCATCCCAGCTACTTGGGAGGCTGAGGCAGGATGATTATTTGAGCCCAGAAGATGGAGGCTACAGTGAGCCATGATCGTAGCACTGCATTCCAGCCTGAGCGACAGTGAGCCCCTGTCTCAATATAATATTAATAATAATAGGCTGGGCACGGTGGTTCACGCCTGTAATCCCAACACTTTGGAAGGCCAAGGCAGGTGGATCACTGGAGGTTGGGAGTTCGAGACCAGCCTGACCAACATGGAGAAACCCCATCTCTACTAAAAATACAAAATTAGCCAGGTGTGGTAGCGCATGCCTGTAATCCCAGCTACCTGGGAGGCTGAGGCAGAAGAATTGCCTGAACCCAGGAGGCAGAGGTTACGGTGAGCCGAGATCAAGTCATTGCACTCCAGTCTGGACAACAAGAGTGAAACGCCATCTCTAATAATAATAATAATAATATTAATGGATCTAAGATCACACAGATGGAAAATCAGCAGAACTAAGATTCCAGTCCAGGTCTATCTGGCTATGAAGTACCTTCTCTCTCAAAAATATGAATTGTTGCAATAGTATCCTTTCCAAGACTCACTCTTTGATATATATGTCCAGCTGTAGGTTATCATTGAATCAAAAACAATTCCCACTATAAACAGGACCCCCCATCCACTTAGTGTTCGATTCAGAGTAAAACCTTCAAGAAAGGGAAGGGAGACCGTCCAGAAAGTGAGAGGCAAGAAAGCCACTGGAATTCAACCTTACCTGGTCTGGGGGCAAAGCTGCAAGTAGTAATGACAGGGGACCAATCCAGACAGAAAGTAGGGTCTCTAGGGAAGGACAAGTAATGTGAGCGGGAAGCCAAAGAAAGCAGTAAGATTATATGGAAATGAGGAGAAACTGAGGTACAGAGTGACAGTGTCCCTGAGGATGGGGTTAAGTGAAACCAGAAGAGGAACCCAGGATGGGCAGAAATGGAGGTAATGAGAAATGGGAAAAGAGTGTGGTCAGGCTAGATGTCTTGTGGAGTGAACTGAGGCTGGTATGTACCCAGGGCCACTCCCTAGATCCCTAGGCCTTCATAGAAACCTTTGCCCCACCACACCCCATCCCTGACAGCCTTTCTCTGCCAGGACAAGTTTGTCGTCTGCTCTGAGCTATCAAGCCCCTCAGAGGTCCTGGGACCCAGCTGGGTCCCATCCCTTTGGAGTAGCTGCTTCAGACTAGGTAGGTGTGAGGCCCTGGACCTCAAATCCCTGGATATTGGGAGTGGGCAGAGGTGTAGCTGAAAGATACGTTGTTGCACGTCCTGTCTCCTAATAGGCAGAACGCATAATGCATTTTTCCCAGCCCAGGAAGCACCTAGTTCTTGCGGGCAAAGGAGCCATGGAAGATAGAGCTGGTTGGCAAGAGCAGGAGAGACACAGCCTTCGTCTGGAAAAGCTACAACGCTGGGCAAGGCACAGGCAGAATGGGCACCTCTTGGTGCTGGCGGTGAGGCCAGGCTACCCCATCCCAGGTCTCAGAATGTCCACTTGTACCCAATTGTTCCGTCCATTTATCCATCCATGTTGAGTGAGCACCTACCATCTGCCAGAAACTGCTAGGTTCTGAATGGGAGGAGGGTGGAGAAAACATAGAAATAAACAAGGCAAGACCCTTAATCTCCAAGTAGCTTCCATCTTGTGGTGAAAACATACAGGTAAGTAACTAAACCACAGTATGAGGCAGAAAAAATTAAATGATACTTAATTTTTAATGATCACTTCCTTCATTGCTCTGGGTTGACTGCTTTCCTCCACCCTGCATAAAATCCTATTTGCTGATCTCTAAAGAGGTAGGAGTTATGAGAAGGGAAGGGAATCCCTGACAGTTCCTCCTCGATTACCCTCCCCTGACCCCCAGGTGAGCCAGCTATGGCTGGCAGTGGTTGTGGTGCCCTTTGCCCTCTCAGTCGCCTGCCTGAACTCTGATTGTCACATGGCTACAGCGCTGCCTCTTGGGCCTGGAGTCTCAGTAAGACCCACCACAAGGGAGGGTGGAAGGAAAGTCCCAGAGCCCCTTCCTAACAGAACCAGAGCTCAACACTTGCCCTTCTCACCATTCAGGGTCTCCTCACTGGGATTGTCACCCTTGAGCTTCGCAGAGCACCCCGCCTCTGGAAGGTGAGAGGGAAGAGAATACAGTACTGTCCTCCCACTCCCTAAAACAGACACCTACACCCCTCAGCCTAGGAAGTAAGTGGCTAAGTGTTGACTTGCCCTTTCAGCTGTCACCATCGAGTGGCCTCAATGACTGAGGAGGGAAAGCAAAAAAGTTAGAGGGATTATGGCCCTGTTTGGAGGCTTAGAATTAGGAGGTGAGTTTTGTCTTCAGCTAGGCTGCAAGTGGGGATTAAGGTTGGAATGAGTCCCTGAGGCTGGGCAGGACTGAGCTGGCTCACTGGCAGGTGCGGGCCATGATGATATTCAACACCTTCAACTTGATCTTGGGTTTCATCGTGGTGGTGGTCGAGGTGATGAAGACAGCCTTGGGGCCTGCCCCAACTGCCCCCTCCAAGGTACTGGCAAATAAAGGAGAAGGTGGGAAGATGAGGAGACAAGAGATGGAAAGCAAAAAGGGCAGGGGCAATCATTGTGCGGGATCCCTGCATTCTCAGCCCTGTCTACCTGCAGCAGGCTGGCTTGCTGGTGCTGGAGCTCAGTGCTGAGGCCTTCACTCTAGGGGGAGTGCTGGTCTCAGTGCACGCCCTATTCTTGCTGAGCCAGAGGAAACCGGGATGCTGCAGGAGCCAGAGTTTACACTACCAGGAGCTGCAGGAGGTATGGGGGCAGGGAGGAAAGAATGAATAGCTAGCTGCCAACTAATTTTTCCACTGGCTATCCTGGTCAGTGGCACTTAAGGGAAAACGATGGGGCAGGAGGTCCTAGAAAAGAAGAGGTCCTAGAATGAAACTGATTGGCTTTCGCTGGCTTTGGACATTTCTCCCCTAATGGTGGGTAAGAGGGAATTGGGAATCCAAATGATTGAGGTTAAAAGAGTGGGAAAGCATTAGGAAGCTGCCTAAATATTGGAAGGACTATGGGAAACAGGATAAAAATTTGGGCAGGAGAAAGCAGTTGCTTCTGTCTGGAGTTTCTTCTCACCTCTACAATTTGCTCACACCTGTCTCTGGTTTTCAGGGCTTCTCTGAGTTGGAGGAGGTTCCTGGTTTGGAGAATGGTCCCACGGTGGCCAACACAGGAGCAAATGAGAGGGCGGGACAGCGGGAGCAGACACCTGTTGCTCTCCTTCCACCCTGAGAGAATGCTCTCCAGACATTCCTGCATCCCACCCCACCAAACTCAGAAGTTAGCTGGGATCCCTTGAGTCAAATATGAAGTCCGGCAGTGCCTTCAGTTTTCACTCAGAGCAGGCCCCTTTTTCGTTCCTTCCCTGTTAAGGGAAGATATACCTGGACGAGAATATATCCTCACCTCACCACCCTGAAAAGCTGCTTTCTCCCTTCCATCCATATCCTCCTTCTCCGTCACCTCCCTATAGAGCTTCACATCTGCCTCATTTCACTTCTCTCTTCGGTCCACCTTTTATAATCCCATCCACACCAAACCCCGGACCCTGCACACGCCAACTCCCTGAATCCAGTTCAGAAGTGTTCCAGTTCCCCTTTCGATCCAGCTCCTTTCTACTGCGGCGGAGACTACAAGTCCCAGGATGCCCTGCTGGCCCGTGACCGACTGGGAAAGAGCCTTCCCTCCGCGGTGGGGGAGGTGGGGGCGCTGTGGATGTGCTGAGTGACGCAAGGGGGGGAAGTCTGGGCCTAGCCTAGCGCTTCCTCGGACGCGACCACTGGCCCCGCGTTCGGGGAGGAGCCGGACGGGCGGTCCTGCACTGACGTGCCGCTCCCCCAGCCACGGCAATTGACAGCTGGCTCTGGGTTGCCAGCCCTGCGCTTGGCAGCTTCACAGACTGGCGAGGGCTCGGAGTTGGCGCTTGGCAAGAGCCGAAGCTTCCCATATGCTGTCGTCGCACCCCCTCGCTGGAGGGCGCAGGTCCGAAGTCCTGAGACTTGGAGCGCGCGCGAGAAAGGGGTTGGAGATGATGAGTCAGAAACACAGGGCGTTTCTCGTCCCCTCCCCTGGGGCCTGGGCGCCGAAGGAGGAACAGGCTCGCTGGGCAGGGCTGGCGGATAGATAGGGTAGGCAGAGGGAGGGACGCTGCGACCCGCGTCTCTCCCTACCGCTTTCCCGCCTCTTGCGAGCACGCCGGTGTAACGAGCCCGCGCTGTCGCCACCCTTTCTCTCCAACGCGGGAGCGGAACTGCGCAGGCTCGGCGTCTGGTCGGACCCGCCGACCTTTGATCCCGGCTGCGATCGGGTTGCTGAAGTTCTGGCTGCGTTCAGCCCCCACCGTTTGTGACCTTTGCAAGTATGCAAAGATAACAGGCTCGCGTGGGCTTGGGAAAAGCCCAGGAGAACTGGAAGTCCCAGTAGCAGCAGCAGCTGGGCAGCTTACTAGCCGCTAGAAACTAGAAATTGACCAGAGCTGGAGTACCAAGAGAACTCACCCCAAATTCACATAGTGCCCGGGATGGCTGTTCGCCTCATTCTCGTTTTTGTTCCCACTTGAGAAGGCTTCTTTCCCTAGAGAATGCTGCTTCTCCTGGCCTAGCCAGGCCCAGGCACCAGTGAGTACAAGCGCAGCCTGGCTGCCTTGCCTTGGCATTGCAGTGGCGCCTGCTGCAGCTCCTGTGTGACACCTTGGAAGAGCGGTAATAATCTTCCTGTGATAGGGTTAAGTGTGAGTACTAGTGGGTGGGGACAGTTCTGGGATCAGGCTCTGGAATGAGAAAAGATCTAGGCCTTCTGCATTTCTTCCTCTCCCCCAGTCCAATTGCCAGAGTAACGGAGAGCTCATGTGTGCAGGGCTGAGAAAAGAATCATTTTCTTGAAAGTCAGAAGGTGGTAGATGAGGAAGCTGAGAGAAGAAAATTAACAGTTTGCTCTGTTTTCCAGGTTTTAGTGATGTGATCAGATTAGATATTGCATTCTAGTTCCCAGACAAGCTTCATGGCGGTGGAAATTAACCTGCGTCAGTCAGATGAGGCTAGGCTGTGGTAAATGCCAAAACCACAGTGGCTTAAAACCACACAGGTTTATTTCTCATACTGCATGTCCAAAGTAGGCTGGCAAGGGGTTCTGCTCATTGCAAGTGTTTCAGGTACCCAAGTTCATGGAGTGCCACCATTTTGAGATCCTGCCCTGTCTGAGGGTTGAGGTTATGCCTGGTCAGAATGTGAAGTAAGCATGAAGAACTGTTCTTAGACTCTTAAATGCTGCCCTGAAGGGATACATTCATGTCACTTCCACTCATTCAGTGGCCAAACCAAGTCATATAGCCACACCCAACTTAAGGAAAGCCAGAAGGGCAGTGCCTGCAAGGAGAGGGGAAGCAGAAATACTTCATTAAAAGAAACATAGTTGGCTGGGCTCGGTGGTTCATGCCTATAATCCCAGCACTTTGGGAGGCCGAGGTGGGTGGATCACCTGAAGTCAGGAGTTGGAGACCAGCCTGGCCAACATGGTGGCCGTCTCTACTAAAAAAAAAAAAAAAAAAAATAGGAGAGCATGGTGGTGGGTGCCTGTAATCCCAGCTACTTGGGAGGGTGAGGCAGGAGAATTGCTTGAACCCAGGAGGCGGAGGTTGCAGTGAGCCAAGATCGCACCACTGCACTCCAGCCTGGGAGACAAAGCAAGACTCTGTCTCCAGGGAAAAAAAAAAGAGAAACAGAGTTAATCATTTGTGATGATTTTTGACCAGCTTAGCAGTTGAAATTTATCTGTTCCAGCAGTTATGCCCATACCTACTTTTTTGGTTTGGTTTCATGAACCCCTAAGTGAAGTTCTTACTAGAAATTTTTCCTCAAAAAAATAATAGGACTGGGAATCAAGAAAGCTAGATTCTGATTCTGTGCTTGGGAAAGTCAAGCCTTTCTCAACTACCTTTTGTTCACTTGGAGCTTACAGTAATAGTATGTATTCTCTCTACCTCACTAGAGTATCAAGGCTAAAATAAAATCACACAAGGAAAAGTACTTTGAAACTGTAAACCACTTCAGGTGTTGAAAACAAATTGCCTGTAGAAGTGGTTTAAATGATAATTTCTTAAAAATCAAGAGCCAGATTCAGCTATAGCCCTTCAATCTTCAGTCTGCACTAGACAAACGTCGTAGCAATTCAGGTTTTGGATATATGATACAGTTCACACAGATCTTGCGTAGTCCAAGAGTCTTAGATTAAACATTAAATTCTCAAAACCGTCCTGATAAAACTTTTCATCATAGCCTCTAGGGCATTGGTTCTGAGAGAAGGGTCATTTTGTTTCTCAGAGGGTATTTTGCAATGTCTGGAGACAGATTTGTTAGTCACAACTGAGGAGTGGGGGCGGTGGAAATATGTAACAATGGAAGGCGCATTAGATGAGAAGTCAGATTTGGGATTTAGTTCCAGTGCCGCTAATGCCGCTTTCCTGTGCATTATTCTCTGCCAGCTGCAAGCAAAGACTGTTTGAGACTTGTCCTGTGTTCCTCATTATTCCCCCTCCACACTGCCTATTGTCAGAGTCCCGGGCTGCTCCGTGACAGTGTTCTGCTTTGCTGCAGTGATTCCCAGCAACCACTGTATCTGCCTCTTTCTTCATCAGTTTGGCAGCCTCTGTGGAGGTCATCATTTTACTTGAATGGTAACTGCACAGAAAGAAGAAACTGACAAGGTTTCCGCTGACGTCAGTGTTCAAAGGCCGTGACCCCTATCTCTTCTTTTAAACACTAGAGAAATTTGGTTCCTGATACGTGGCTTCATTTGCAGCTGTGGCGCATAGGTGATTGGGAAATTATCCATGCCAATAAATTTGACCCTCATTTCTTTGAAATTCTGTCATTTATTCTGGCTTTTAAAACATGATTATAGATAACTGACGATATTTCACAAATGAACTCTTTTCAGTTTCTGAATCTGCTTTTTGGCAAGATGGCTCAGGTTTCGTGTCCGGGGCTGTGTCCTCTGCTGCCATCTCGTGGTCTCTTGGCTGTCCAGGTCAAGGTCTCACAAAGCACCTTTCCTAAGGTAATGGCGTTGGGCAGCGGCTTAGTTGGGGAAAGACTCTCCTCACCTCTGTGTGGGGTGCTCCCAAAGTTCTTCCTTTGCAGTGGGTCCCTGAGGGCAGCAGCACACTCGGCCTGGCTGGAAACCTGGGCCTCACAATGAGGCAGGAGGCAGAGAGCCCCTCCCAGTTGTCTGCACCCCCTTAGGCCTCGGTGTCTGTTATGCAGTCCTGGCCAGGAACCACCAAATTCAGTGAACCCAACTGCCCAGGGGTAATTGAAGCTGACCTCACCTGTTTGGCCTGAAGAATGCAGTCTCTTGACACTTGCCACCAGGGGCTGTGATGCTCTTAATTTCAGTAAGAAATGAAGACTCTCCCATCAGGTTTCTAGATTCTAAACCCACACAAAATGGGCCTAGACAAGAAAACACTCTGTGTTGCTCTATGTCCACACCCTTCATCCTGGTGGGCCCGGCCAGTGCTGCCTCAAATTCAACGTTTGATTGATGGACTGAGCAGGACAGTGGCAGTGGTGTGGTCGCTGAGTCACTGTGTTTCCTATAAATATGACAGGATCTATGTACTACAGTGATGAGAGGTCCATCTACAGGGAACTGGGAATGTGAAAGACTGCCCTGACCTGGGCTGCTGCTGGTGACTGAGCAGGAAGAGAGAAGGCAGGAAAATGTTTTTAGTTGCTATTTTTTCATTGTTATAACGTGTGTGTGTGTGTGTGTGTGTGTGTGTGTGTGTGTGTACATATATCTGTGTATATACATGTTATATATATATGGTTAAAAACCTTCCCATTGCTAATACAAATTTGTACAACTTTCCCCTAGTTGTTAGCCACTCCCCTGACTCCACCCAGTTCCCATAACCCCTAATCCCAGCCTTCTCACAAAAAAAAAAAAAAAAAAAAGGAAGAGGAGGGGAAGGAGAAGGAGGTGGAAGAAGACTGCTTTTGGTGTTTGCTTTAATCTGATGTCTCCATTATAATAATTCGGAAGGAAAGCCCTCCTCATATAGTTTCCTAGGGCCTCAGGCCAGAGAGAGCCATACTTACAGGTAAATTGCTACTAAGCTGGCGTTTGTTGCTTCTTCTTAAAATTCAGATGCCATTTACTGTCATCTTGTTTCTTTTATGTTTGTTCTTGTTTGCTTATTTTTACTTTTCCTGACTTATTTATATTTTGTGTTCCCTATTTTTCTTTGTTCCTGTTAGCATCTGAATCTTTGGTTCGTTTTTCTTATCAGCAGCTTTTCCTAAGTTCTGTCCAGAGTTAATGAATTGTCTTTGTTGATTCTTGACAGTTTTCCCTTGCCATTGTAAAGTTTTCTTTAAAATGTTTTTACCGAAGTCCAAACTTCCAAGATATAATTTATTTACTTTGCCTCTTTATGTGCTCCTCTCTATATGTATAAAGAAAACGCTGGCCGGGAGCAGTGGCTCACGCCTGTAATCCCAGCACTTTGGGAGGCCGAGGCAGATCACGATGTCGAGAGATCAAGACTATCATGGTCAACATGGTAAAACCCCGTCTCTACTAAAAATATAAAAAATTAGCTGGGCATGGTGGTGCATGCCTGTAGTCCCAGCTACTCGGGAAGCTGAGGCAGGAGAATTGCTTGAAACTGGAAAATGGAAGTTGTAGTGAGCTGGAATCGGGCCACTGCACCCCAGCCTGGCGATAGAGCGAAACTCCATCTCAAAAAAAAAAAAGAAAAGAAAATGCTATGTGCTCACTCTTATTCCTTTTTTTCTTTTTTTTTTTTTTTTTTTTTTTTTTTTTCTTTTTTTTGAGACCAGGGCCTGGCTCTGTCACCCAGACGAGTGCAGTGGCATGATCTTGGCTCACCACAACCTCTGCGTCCTGGGCTCAAGCCATCTTCACACTTCAGCTTCCCAAGTAACTAGGACTAGAGATGTATGCCACTACATCTGGCTAATTTTTGTATTTTTTGTAGAGAAGGGGTTTCACCATGTTGCCCAGGCTGGTCTCTAACTCCTGAACTGAAGCGATCCACCCGCCTCAGCCTCCCAAATTGCTGGGATTACAGGCGTGAACCACCGTGCCCAGCCCACTCTTATTCTTTATGTAAAGCTAAAGTCAGCACAGGAGAAACAGACTTTATGCTTTTGTAAATCTCAAAGATAATTATGATGAAAAGAAATTGTTCTTTGCAAACCTAAGAAGTGAAACTGGGTCCAGTAGTTACTTGTTGTAGAGAGGCCAATTTTAGACTGAAAATTAGAAACTGAACACCTTTCAAAAGATGAGATTCTTTAAAGTCAGGCTCTCAACCTGTGGATATGTTAGAGGTGTTTTGTGTAATGAACTTTCTCATGCACTGACAGGTTATTGAAGCAAATATTCAAATATCAGCTGAATGGTTGAGTTAGATAACCTTTTGATTTCTCTGCCAACACTCAGATTCCATTCATTGGCTGTTCAGTGGTGGTGATGTTTTTTAACTGACCCATCCATACTCTCCAATGTCTGGCCCTGGGCAAAATTATAAAGTAGGATGCTGGTATTCCTCTAGTCCCCAGAACCAAGTGTATCAATCTTGGCACTATTGATATTTGGGCCAGATAATTCTTTTTTATGGAAGACTGTTTGGTGCGTTGTAGAATGCTGAGCAGCAACCTTGGGCCCTACCTACTTGATGTCGGTAGCACCCCTCCCTCCAGTTGTGACAACCAAAAATATCTCCACACGTTGCCAGATGTCTGCTGGGATGCAAAATTACTTCTTTCTTTGAAAAATAATGCCTTTAAAGGATATGATAAGAAAGGTTTTAAGAACTTAATGTCTAATTTCTCAAGATCCTTGTATTTAAAAAGACCTACAGAGACCTACCGTAACCAAACAGCACATCCAAAATCTGAATTCCTGCCCTAGCTTTTGCCCCCTACTCCTCTTTTCTGAATTTTCTGTCTTGCGTTATTGCAACCACATCAGGCCAATCTGGTTCAACTTTTATGTAACAAAGTTGTGAGCTATTTCTCAGTTGCCATGGACCCCAGGTTGAAAGTCATGTAACCTGAGCATGCACAGATGAACACATGTGCTACCACATGGGAAACCTGAGTGCTCAGACCAAACAGGGCGGGGGAGACTGAATTGAGAAGCAGATACCGCATAGCAGGATCCGGAATCCAATCAGATGAGCTCTAGCATCACCTCATGGCAGGATCCAGTCATATCATGCCTCCTGGCATCATCTCATTGCAAAATGCAATCAGATCACACCTCATTACCCTATGTTTGTAAAACCCAACCCCCAGCTCAGAGAGACAGGTTTGAGCATTTCCTCCTATCTCCTTGGCAGTTGAATCATGCTGCTTCCCTGCTTAAAAGCTCTTCAGTCCTCCCCATCACCCACAAGATTAAGTCGAAGGCTTTTTAAATGGTGCATGGACCTCTGTGATTTGGCTCCTGCCCACTCTTCAGCATCATCTCCCGTGTCCCCTCTCTTGCATTTCACGATTTGGTGATAGCAGTTTGAGGGAGGTGGCGTTGATATTTTTTTTCATTACCAGAGCTTTCTATTTCATCTGTTATTTCAGTCTCAGAGTACGTTCAGCATAGTGCTACATCAGGACAGCATACAATGGCATCAGTATCACTTCCCAACTCTGTTAACTCTTCCAGTGAAGACATGCAAGGACACCAGTGATCTTTCAACATACCTGGCGATGTTAAAGTTTTATGTTGACATTGAGAACATATCACTGGTGTTAAAAACTTCAGCTCTTTAAATGTTTGTTTAATCAAATTGCACCTTCTTTTTTTTACACGTTGCAAGTATGGCATAGTAAATACATTATATTAATTAAGCAACTTGCCCTAGTTTCTGTACTGGGGATTTTAACATTATCGGTTGGATCTTTTGTTTTGTCATCTTGCTGTTTTTCAAAATCTTGAAATAGCACATTTCCTTGATGTCTGTTCTCTTCAGTGTCTGTGGAAGCGTAAAAAAATATATGTCTATTCCCCATTTCTGGTTTTCCTGACTCTGGATTAACAGTTGTGTCTTCCGTGTTGACCTCTTGGACTTCTTCCTTGGTTGCACAAGCCTCCTCAATATTTTCTCCAAAACTGACATTTTCATAACTCTTTATTGTTAGAATATCTACACTTGTGTGTTGCATCTCTTCAATAGGCTGAGCCCCTGCCAGAATGGCCTTCTCATAGATTGCAAGAATACTTTAAATAGGACTTGGTGTTAGTTCAGTGTGTGTAAGACATATTCAATATTTTCTAAGATTTTTGGCATCTGGAATATTTTTCATCGGATTGTTCAGTGTGACAAATATTTCTTCTTCTGGGCATCCCTCATTAATTAGGTTTAGACATTCAGAAAATGTGTTGCTTACCTTTGCAGTAAATAGTTTTTGTTCATTTTCTGCCGTGGTAGTTCAAAAGGACCCAGATGGTTTTCATTTTGTCCTTAAGACTCACAGTAGGTAACTATTGAGTTAGGAGGCCTTTTCAGCACTGTTTCTTTGCCAGCTTCCACTCATTCAGATGAGCTTTTCTCTCTTCTGAATTTTCTTTGGATTGAGTTGATCTACTATCAGCAATTGGTTTTGCTATAGTATGTCTTCACTGGTCAATAGGTTTGGATTTTTCTATCAGTTTGGCATTAGAAGATGAAGCAGGAGTTGGGGTGGTGGGTCACACCTGTAATCCCACGACTTTGGGAGGCTGAGGTAGGAGGATCCCTTGAGGCCAGGAGTTTAAGACCAGCCTGGACAATGTAAAGAGACCCTGTCTCTAAAAAAATAAATTAAAAAAAAATAAGATGAAGCAGGCCTGGCTACAATTTCACATTCTATGCTCCTTTTTTTTTTTTTTTTTTTTCCTTTTTAAAACTTTATTTTGGCAACCTTTTGTCCAATAGATGAGATGCTTTGCTTCTTGATTGTGCCTTCTTTTCTATGTCCTGAGAAGATCTGGTTTTGACACTAGATAAAACTGTTTTTGATTGTAATAATTCTTTTTTATGAGACCTTTTCCTGATTGTAAACAAGGCTGAAGTTCTACTGATGCCTTCTTTCACAGTGTCCTGGGTATTATTGGATGATTTTTTTTTTAAAGATGGGGTTTCACCATGATGGCCAGGCTGGTCTTGAACTCCTGACCTCAAGTAATCCACCCACCTCGGCCTCCCAAAGTGCTAGGATTACAGGCATGAGCCACTGCGCCCAGCCTTATTGGATGATTTCTAATAAGAGATCGCACAAAGTTAGTGAGCATTACATTTGGTGTACCCCAGGTTACATTTAGCGCAACCCAGGGTCCTTGCACACACTGTGAACAAGTATACACTTACAACTGTTGCACCTTGAATTTTTGTTGTTTCAAAAAGTTTCAGGAAGAAACAAAACAAAACTCATTGGATCCAGAGATGCCCTCTGAATTGGAGATTAATTTGGCAAACTCCCTGCATTACCATACAAAAAAATCCCACCCAAGGAGGAATTTATTTGCCACTGTCTGTACATGTGATGTATGAAGAAGCATGATGGATGACTTTACCTCTGCATACAATGACTTAGCTAAGCAGCTCAATACAAGCCCTGTTTTCAGCTTTGTTCTAGGAGGAACTGCTTTGGGAATTATCCACAGTATTCTCCTTACTTGTTGCAAGTAATGAAATCTCCTTGTTAAATTTTCCTTGGTTATGATCATTGGACTGTCACTGGTCAAGCGACTGAACTCAGCGATTGTGTGGGTAACAGTGGCAGTCATATTTGAGGCTCTATTATTTTTCACTGTTCCACTGCTGGTGTTTATGGGCTGAGGCTCTGTGGCGTTAGGAATAGTAATTGAAAATTTCTTTGTTGCTGCAAAACTCTCATCTTTGACTTGTAGAGGTTTTCTAAATGAATTAATCTTAGACTGAACAATTTGGCCACAAGAAGATTCCAACACAGACTTCTTGGGTATGTCAGCCTCTTGCTTTTGTTTTTCTGCAATTATTTGTTTCTGTTTACTATTATTGTTAAGGTGAAATGTCTTATATTAATGCCATACGTTGACGTTGGGGGTCATTTTCATTTGGTAACAACTTCAGAGTTTATTATCCTCAAATTTATGTGTGACAATTACTGTAGTTGAATTGGTCAGTTCATGAGAAGGTTTTAAAGGAATGCAGTTTTTATCACCATTGTATTATTTTTGCTCCACACGAATCTGTTGACATTTTCTTTATCAGCCATTTCTGATTTAAGTTTCAAAATATTTGTCTTTTCTTGGAACTGGTCCTCAAATGTCGCCACTCTCTGGCCTCTATTGACATTACACGGCTGTGGTAGCCAGCTTACAGATTCCAGCCCAGGTCCTTATCATTCTTAGATGCAAAAAGCCTGAACACTATCTGATTTTCTGATTTTCATGTTAGTATGCAAAAAATGTTTTTCTTCTCAACAGAGGACTCTTGAGTCTTTGTCTTATTTGTTCTTTGAATACGAATTGGGCTTCAGGGGCCACTGCAGGTCCCAAGACATAGCTTGGTATTTGTCACAGCCTGAGGTGAGGGGATCCGTCTTCAGCTTGGACTCCTTCAGGCCAGAGCCAGTGAACACTGCCTATTTGTTTTTCTCCTGTAGTGAAAATCACAGCTGAATACTGGTTGGCACCCATTTTGCTTTGATTCACACCGTTTCCTTAGTGGCAGTCAGCAGTTAGTGAAATGATCTCTGGTATTGCACAAAATATGAAATGCTTCAAGAATTTGCATGTCATCCTTGCTCACAGCCCATGCTAATCTTCTCTGTATTGTTTCAGTCTTAGCATATGTACTGCTGAAGCGAGGACTAAATTATTAATTAATATGTATGACACTCCTTCATCTCATCCTTGCATTTCAGTCTCTCCCTCCCCCTCCTTTTTTTTTTTTTTTTTTTTCTTGTCCTTTTTGATTATCCCAAGGATGATGATGATAACAGCACTGACTCAGTGATGGGCTAGGTGTGGGTCAGGGCTGTTTGTTGCACACATTTGTGAGATATCAATGAAAAAACTGTTCCTGGACCAAACTGAGGGTTTGGGCTGCTATTTCTCATGCCCCAGTAATGAGATGCAGATGAACTGGGGACGAAGAGAGTTTTATTTCTGTAACCTGTTACAGGGAGAAGGCCTGGAAATTATCACTAGACCAACTCAAAATTACAGAGTTTTCCAGAGCTTATATACCTCTAAGCTATATGTCAATGTGTAAGTGTGCATTCATCTAAAGACGTAAGTGATTAACTTATTTTAATCCATAACTAAGGTCTGAGTCCTGAAAACCCTCCTCTGAAGCCTCAGTAAATTTACTTAATCTGAATGGGTCCAGGTCTTGGAGTGATTACCCTTATCTTGTTTCCTGCTAAATCACGGAAGTTTGGGGAGTTCTTTAAGACCTCCAAAAAACTTGTTTATGGAGGCCTGGGGAATTTCTTCAGACCCACAGTAAAACTTGTTTAATCCTAAATATAGGTCCTGTTAAGAATTCCTTCATTATTTTGTCATGCTTTAAGGCCCAGGAAAGACCTAGGCAAAACTCTTGATGGGCTTTTGTTACACTCCAGCCTTTGTATAAGGTCACCAGCTTTTTTTAGTTTTTAATATTTAACGAAACCACTCAGTCAATACTGAAACAGTTGTGATAGAGGCCTGCATTAGTGAGGCGTGGCCTGCCACAAAACCACTAGTGGGAAGTCAAAGTCATATGATGTGAAAATAACTGAGTCAAAATTCTTACTTCGGGATACATATTTCTTCCATGCCTTATTTAGCTGTTGTATCTAGTCCTAGCCCTATGCCTGTCCTTCAGGACTCCCTCTGCTCAGTACTCACCCACTTTGGGAAGCTTCCCTTGACCTCTCCAATCACCATCATGGTTATGGTCTTCAGTGCTCCCTTAGTACTCTATATACAGTAAAAAAAAAAAAAAAATTTTTTTAAGATGGTGTCTCACTCTGTTGCCCAGGTTGGAATCCAATGGCGCAATCTCAGATCACCATGACCTTTGCCTCCCAGGTTCAAGCGATTCTCCTGCCTTTTTACACACATGCAAAAAAAATCACAATAATGGTGAAGTTCAAATGAAAAGTTGAAGAAGGAAGGATAACAGAGAATAACATAGCTAAAAGATTGTTAGTATTAATGAAAAGAATAAAAAATTGATTTTAAAAAGCCAATTTACCAAAAAGAAAGAAATTTAAATGGCCAATAAATCTATGAAGGATTATTTATATTCATAGTAGTTAAATAAATGCAATTTAAAACAATTAGATGCTGACCAGGTACAGTGTTGTACACATATAGTCCCAGCTACTCGGGAGTCTCAGGAGGGCGAATGGCTTAAGCTCAGGAGTTTGAGGCCAGTCTGGGCAACATGGTGAGACTCTGTCTCTAAAAAAATAAAAAGAGGCCAGGCATGGAGGTTCATGCCTATAATCTCAGCACTTTGGGAGGCCAAGGCAGGAGGATCTCTTTGAGGCCAAGAGTTCTGTACCAACCTGGGCAATAGTGAGATCCCGTCTCTATAGATAAAAAATTAGATGAGATAATGGCACATGCCTATAGTCCCAGCTACTCAGGAGGCAGAAGATTCCCTGAGCCCTTCAGCTGCAGTGAGCCATGATCTTACCACTACATTCCATGGCTTGGAGGATAGAGTGAAACTCCATCTCTTAAAAAAATAAAAAGAATGAAAAAGACCAGGCGTGGTGGCTCACGCCTGTAATCCCAGCACTTTGAGAGGCTGAGGTGGGCAGATCACCTGAGGTCAGGAGTTCGAGACCGGCCTGGCCAACATGGAGAAACCCCATCTCTTAAAAAAAAAAAAAAGAAAGAAAGAAAGAAAGAAAAAAAAGAAAAAGAATTCAAACAATAAGGTGCTATTTTATGCCAGTCAGATAATTAACATTTTCAAATGCATAAAACCCATTGCTGATGATTATGCGAGGAAATGGGCACTTTCTTATATTTCTGGTAGGACTATAAATTGGTATAACTTTAATGGAAAGCAATTTAATGACTTGTATCTACAGATTAAGAATTGCCTACTATTGGCCCAGCCATTGTGCTTTTAAGAATTTTTCTCAGGAACAGAGTCCAGGGAGTACTTAATCCAGGGCCTGGCAAGCAGGTTTGTTCCTTCCTTTCGGACCAGAGGCTGCCACCGCTCGTGTGCTCCACCAGATCCTCGGTGGGGTCAAGAAGCATCCACGCTTCGTATTTATTAAATCTGGAGGTACTGGAGCAGTGCTGTATGTCCAGCATCTGGCATTGTTCAATCAAGATGTTAGTTGGCACAGAAGACATAAGCCAGAACCCTGGAAGAAACTGGGTCCCAATAATCAATACAAGTTTCACTCAGTGAATGTAGATTATAGCAAACTGAAGAAAGAAGGTCCAGACTTCTAAATGGCATGTTTCACCATAAAGCTGCTTACAATGCAGGTCTTCCAGAAGCCTTCCAATTTTCCACTTAACCAGGACATAGTTCTCCTCTAAATGCATAAAATCACCTTGATGTGCCGGGTGCGGTGGCTCACGCCTGTAATCCCAGCACTTTGGGAGGCCGAGGCGGGTGGATCACGAGGTCAAGAGATCGAGACCATCCTGGTCAACATAGTGAAACCCCGTCTCTACTAAAAATACAAAAATTAGCTGGGCATGGTGGCACGTGCCTGTAGTCCCAGCTGCTCGGGAGGCTGAGGCAGGAGAATTGCTT